>OMNN01064682.1:0-12084 GCA_900302755.1 Chromis chromis
CCAAAACATTGTCTGCTTCAGTAGATTTAATCAGTCTGACTGGTTGTATATCCGTAAATAAGAAGCATCATACATTGTGTATCTGTCAGTAATGTTATCTTACACTGTATTGCCAAAAGTATTGGGACATCACTCCAAATAATTGACGTCAGGTGTTCCAATCACTTCCATGGTCACAAGCACCAAGGCATGCAGACTGCTAGACCAATCACGTCTGTCTGTTTGGCAATCAGATGGACGAGTCTGGGTTTGGCAGTTGCCAGGAGAACGGTACTTGCCTCACTGCATTGTGCCAAGTGTAAAGTTTGGTGGAGGGGGGATTATGGTGTGGGCTTGTTGTTCAGGGGTTGGGCTTGGCCCCTTAGTTCCAGTGAAAGGAACTCTTAATGCTTCAGCATACCAAGACATTTTGGACAACTTCATGCTCTCAACTCTGTGGGAACAGTTTGGGGATGGCCGCTTCCTGTTCCAACATGACTGAGCACCAGTGCACAAAGCAAGGTCAATAAAGACATGGATGAGTGAGTTGGTGTAGAGGAACTTGACTGGCCTGCACAGACTCCTGACCTCAACCCGATAGAACACCCTTTGGGATGAATTAGAGCGGAGACTGAGAGCCAGGCCTTCTGGTCCAACATCAGTGCCTGACATCACAAATGCACTTCTGGAAGAATGGTCAAAGATTCCTATAAACACACTCCTAAACCTTGTGGAAAGCCTTCCCAGAAGAGTTGAGGCTGTTATAACTGCAAAGGGTGGGCCAACTCCATGTTAAACCCTGCGGAGTAAGAATGGGATGTCATTAAAGTTCATGTGCGTCTAAAGGCAGATGTCCCAATACTTTCGGAAATATAGTGTATGTTACCACTTCTTGGAAGAAACAAATTCATGAATTAAACTCATCTACAAATTGCAACGAGAAGCAGCAACAAAACAGCTTACCTTACAAAAAAGGTAGCTAAAGTAACATTACCAGGTGAAGAAGATGGAACGTTGATGTTACTTTCAGTTAAATATCTTCAGTGTTGCTGTCAGAAGGACTGTGTCAGTTCCAGGATTACTGATGGCGCTCCAGAGATATCACTGGATTATTGCTCTCCATGTTAACCCAGACAGCAAACAAGATCTTAGTGAGCAAATGAGTGACTCATCTCCTGAATAAGTTGCTTCTCTGTAGTGGAAAGAACGGGTGGCAGCAGTGACGCTTATGCGACATCCTGACTTCGTCTCTTATTGCGTTGTAACTTTTTTATTGTTTTTTTTTTTTAATGCCTTTTTATTTTGATTTGTCTTTTAGTCATTGTGTTTTATTATTTTTCGGTCCAGCTATTTAAAATTTAGTTCTTGCTTAAAGTTTTATTTAGTAGATTGCTTGTTTGACATTGAACTGATCAGCAAACAATCAAGAGATGTTAGTTAAACAGATCAAACAACTGATATCTGATGTCTAATTTTTCCTTTGTCTCTCATCTCCTTGAAATATTATCTATTGCACTCATTATTAAGTATGTATAAAGTAATTTTTTCCACATTAATTCTTAAACATATACACATTAATTCCACAAAATTAATCTAATAAATCAATGATTGAACCAACACTTGTCGTGCATGATTTCCTTGCCTCATAGCTTGTAAAAATGAAGTTGGACACTGCAGCTTATGGATTTTCAAGCTCAAGATAATGAAAGAATTACCATTGTAGGCAATCTTATGATAACACTGAATCGTTTATACAAGTCAAACATAGACAGATGTTTTTCTCTCTCCACTGTCATTATCATGGAAATGGCCAGTGTGCTGGTGTGATATTAAAATAAGTGAAGAATAAAGGAGAGTATAACAACATGTACAGAGAAAAAAAAGCCTCCATGAGATGTCTGGAAAATGGTTTTTCTGAGAGTAGTAGTAGTAGTGGATTGCTTGTATTATGCATTCCAGTGCTTTACATTTCTCGTGTCATTCATATGTATGAATGAACACTCAATCTTATGCTTTCACTGCTGTAAAACCTGCCTTAATTGCAGTGCATTCAGGATTAGATGGAATCTCCTCCTTTTATATTCCCCAGATGAAACAGAGCAAAATGATCTCATTCAAAGAGTTTGTTTTCTCCTCTAAGGCATTCTACACCACTTCTTCTTACATTAAGTCATATTTCATTTGATATGATGCAGCTGGCAAACCACAGTTAAAACACGACACTCCAACATAAAGGTCTCGGGAGTCGAGTTCTGTTTGTTTAATTTAGCACCTCATTACACCAGTGAGCAATCTCACAGCCTACAGCGGGATTGCGAGCCACCTCTGAGACTTGTGCTGACATTCTTCCAGTTTGTGTGGTCAACATAGCCTGTAGTTTAGCGAGGCAGCCTGGTAAACAGCAGGTCAGAGGTTTGATCCCTACAGCAGTCGTGTTCGTCCCTGTTCACCTCCAGTCACTTCAAAATATCAGATACAGTTACAGCGCTGTTGCTGCTGCACACTCTCATGTCTTGACTTGCAGATTTTGGTGTTCGCTCAATCATCCATGGGCAAAAATCACATATTTATATTACTTAGTTTTGTCTGTGTGGCCTCTAAGGGTCTCTTGTTTGCTACAAATGTGGGTGTTTTTGTTTTTTTAAGGATAACTGCTAGACAAAGGCCAAAAACAAATAAAAGTGATGATCGATGAAGCTGCACATTTGGTATTAACTTTGGGAACATTTTTAATGTGGGATGGCCAATAAACACAACTGTGTCTATGTGCACTGGTACTTAATTTATCTGACCTATGGTCTGCACTTATGGTCTGCACTTATATAGCGCCCAAAGCGCTTTACAATGTGTTTTGCATTCACCCATTCACACACACATTCACACACCAATGGTGACAGAGCTTCCATGTAAGGCTCTAATCTGCCATTAGGAGCAACTTTGGGTTCAGTGTCTTGCTGAACTTCAGCATGTGGGGGGGACCGGGGATCGAACCGCCAACCTTGCCATCAGTGGACAACCCGCTCTACCACCTGAGCCACAGCCGCCCTATGCAGCATACATGGATGTATGCACACATGCATGAACTTGATTTAATATGCATTTGCTGACATTAGTTACATTGTCTGATTTTTTATCTCTGATTTTAAACCTGTACCTCATATTTTATTTATTGATTTTCACTGATGACCAGAACATTATGACCACCTAATATCCAGTTGGACTCATGGCTTCTTGGACCATGGTTGGTACCACTGCTGACCTAAGGCTTGTTTCACAGAAACGATTTGTGAGGACTACTTACTAACAGATTGAAAATGGTGCCAGCCTCCCATTTTGCTGACAGGCAAAATGGGCTGATGTGCAGTCCTCTACCATACTATTGCATGGCTTTCAAGTATTGCGTTTCTTCAGATGTGTTAAAAGGTTCTAAATTAAAGATGACTGCATGGTACAAGTTGCAGTTTGCATGTTGCAAATTTAATGAAACCACACAAGACCACCCCACAAGCCTTTTTTTATTTTAGAGGTGCTCCATGTGTTTGTGATAAATTAGTCTTTGTCAAAGTCGCCGATTTTCTAATTGTGTAATATATCCTAGACTTTGTGCCACCGTAGGATGTAAATTTTAAACGAGTTCCCTAAATGATAGTCAGCCATGTTAACAATCAATGGTCAAGCAAATGAAATGAGTGAAATACAGTGTTTTTTATCATATGCTGATAAATCTGTTTTAAATCACTGATGCAGAATTGGCTTGGTTGAATTAGGAATGAAATGTATTCAAAAACAAATGTATTCATATTCAGAGGAGAGCGTCACCAATACACGTTTATCACTTTTGTTTAAATGTTATTGAAAGCATGTAATCAAAGTCCTGCTTCTCCTGAATGTTTTTAGCATTAGCAGCTACAGCTGCTCTCTGCTAAAAGACACTCAGGCCTGTGTTAGTGTTTTAAAATCCTAGTTTAGCATTGGTGAGGGTCTTAGGTAGGACAGCCACCAGACATCTTTTCTCACCTTAATGCTACAGAGTTCATCAACAGGTCTGCTACAGTTAGCAGTTAGACAGCAGTGAGGTGAAATCATGTAATGGACCCTTATGGGCGATCAGCAAACACACCTGTAACTCCATCTCATTAAACTGTAAGAGGCTCAACTGGTGGCTCAACGAGGTACTACAAATCTACAATGCATTTTTTGACATGTATGTCCCTCTTGTGCCTCATCGGTTAATATATTTTCATCTGATAACATTTTTAAAGGCAATTAATCAATTTACAACTAATATTAACACCCATATGCCATTGATACAAGAACAATGAACATTATTTGCTTCATCTGGGAGCGGTCATCATGTTTTGGACTGTTGGTGTATAGCAATGTACCTTTTTAACATTATGGTTATTTGGAATGTGAGGTGTGGTTATTAAATAATGATATAATGTGAAAATATAAGATATAATATATGTTAAATAATAACACTGGACTTATGCAAGTCAAACCACAGTGTGTATGTGCATGCTTAGCATGTGGTAGTCACTGATCAATGGGTTAGCATGAATAACCCATGAAAGTTTCAACGCTCAAAATAAATTAAGTTGAAATAAATAAAATTAGATCACAGTGTTATTCTTGGTATTTAGTTGGGATTTTATGCTGTATTTACTTGAGACAGAATTTGAATAATTTCATTAAGAGGGAAGTTTTTATTTCAGCTGCCATTCATTGAACAGTAATTATTTGGATGCTACATTATGTAAAAACATCAGCCTCTGTGACAATGTTTTCATTGCAGTTACTTAGATTATAGGATAAGAAGAGATGGTGTTACTGAGAAAAGTTTAGTTTGATGAAAATAACTTGTTACAACAGAGTCAGAATCTTTACAATGAAACGTCCAATCAAGCATACATTCAGCTAGACAAGGTGCAGGACTACTGTGTCAGTGGGTTTATCCTAAAGCCCCTAAAACAGTGAGTGGACTAACAAGCCAGATAAGATGCCTGGTTTAGTCCAAATCATATTTAGTGTAAAATGCATTAGTCTTGCCATTTTCATGCCTGTTATCACCATTTGTCAAACCCAGGCTGTGCCAACCTTATGGGTACTTTGATGTCAGTAAAAAGCTTAGTGACAAGCAGTGTTTAATGCAGATTATCATTTTTTAAGCTAATGTTGCTCAATGCAGGAGGGAGAGGAATATTCTGTTAATTGGTTTATGCATGGTAACAGGAATGTTCCCTCACAGCAAAACAAATGTTTAACTCAAAGAAGATCCTAACCCGAGCATGACCTGTAGGTCCTCTCAGGTTATTCTCTCCATGGAAAACCACTTCTCAGTGGTGGTCACTAGGATCAGAAGGTGATGTGATCTGAAAAAAGTGTAAATGCATCCAAGAAGTATTCAGAAGCAATGAAATCTAATTGTTTAAAACACTTCTGGAGGTGGTTTGAGAGAGCAGAATTTGGTCTTGGTCCAAATCAGTTCCAGGTCTGGTCTTTGTTCCTAAATACGGAGTGGACACCTGAATATCTCTAGTTACAACAGCCTTAACAGGAAGCTTTGTGGTGGCTCATTTTATACACACGAGTGCTGTGACTCTTCATATTAACCACCTCTACATGACAGAGCAGAAGTACGTCTTATTTAAAAAATTCCCCTCCAGCGCAGCATCATGTCTCACACATTACTGATGAGCACTTTGAACGGATTAATCACTCAAGTGATTGCAAAACATCTTAAGGACTTCTTGGTGCAAATGGATTCAGCTGCTACACCGAGAAAAACGATTTTTTTGTCCGAGTATCTAAAAATCCTTGCTACTGTTTGCCTTCCTCTCCATCAAACTGCCAGCGCTCAAATGTGCATCGTCCCCAAACTGACAGCCGGACAGGCTTTTAGAAGAGCTTGAGGATGATACATGGCCTCAAACCCAGCCGTCAGGCACTGTGCCACTCTGCACACTCATACTTTCACAGATTTAAGTCAACAGTAAAATTTCTCAAGCTACTGTATAAAAAGGCTCCCAGCTATCTGAAGGTGAAGAGGGGTCTCATAAGTAATTCACAGTGCAGTCGGTGTAGGTTACACAGCTGCACAACCTCCAACGGCCCAGAGCAACAACACAACCTGACTGCATCAAGTCCTCCAACGAGGCTACACTGCAACTTATGTATTCCTGTAGCGTGTGACAAATTGTGTCAGCACATTACTCTAGTGAAGCATTTTTCATGCATAATTCATCCTCGAGCCTACATTCCACATGGACGTTTTCAAATCCCTTTGAAGTTAATTCCCTCTACGTGATAAACAGCCTCGCTCGCTCCAGCATGTTGCAGCTTATGATTGTCTGTGTCGTCTGTGTTGGAAGAAGTCACCTGTCCAAAACAATTTTACTGTACAATACTAGAGTGCTGGAGAGATTTACATCTAATAGTTCAACATGAATGAAAAAAAAGCTTTTCTGGATAAAATTTCAGGAGAGCTGCATGCTTTATGCCTTGTAATAAATGACAGGGGGACATCTCAGTGGAAGCTGAAGCTACTGTCTGCAGCACAAAACAGCCATCTACACAGTCATGATTTTCTAGTGCATCACTGCTCCATTATGGATGGTACTACTGTATATTACAGTACTATTCTACATAGGTTATAGTATATTAAACATCTAACTTTGCGTTCACAAATAAGAGTTTTAGAAAACTGAGTGCACATAATAAAAAGTGCACATAATTAAAAATGAGTTTACACAATAAAAAAATAATCTATATTCAGAGTGAGGGCATTATCATTTATTTCTGCATTTTATTCTGCTAGTATTGGGTGTGCAACCAATACTTGTGGAACACTTGCATGTATCAGACTTCATGGCAATCATCAAAAATGTGTTGGGACACTTCACATTCTAACACGAATATGAAGCTCATAGGAAAACGTAATCATTTTGGATTCAACATTTGGGAACCATGAATGTCTGTACCAAAGGGGTTCGATGCACCAATCTACACTACCACCCCAAGAGCCACAAATCTAGCTTTGCTATAAATGAGAACCAGGCAAACAGTATTTATTCTGTACATTATTTTTTGGCAGATAATTTACAAGTTTTCATAGATGGTAGATGTAGCAAGAGCTGACATTAGCGACTGTTTTGCATTGGTTTCAACTGAAGTTGGACATTCCAACTATGAAGAGTGGCTTGGAGAAAGGGGACACTTGATTTGTTGGGGTGATCTTTTCGCTGGTGCTTCTCATTGTTGCTTCTGGGATGTTTTATCTGTATTTTTGTATATGGACTTCATCAGTTCACTGTGTAAACCTGCTGTCACTGCCTCTGCCCAGGGACTACAGATGAAAATTAGCTTGTAGCTATCTCTGGTCTGTGTAACACATTTGCTGTGCAATGTCCCTGTTAAATAAACAAACAAACAAACAAACAAACAAACAAATAAAATTGAAACCTGACTGGAGAACATAGCTAATGCATATAGGATTACTGGTGTGTTTGGTAGTCCACATATAAAGTGCAGTAAAACCAGAAACATTTAGCTTTCTAAAGAACTGGAATCCCCAGTCCAATTAACCAAAGAACAAGTTATAATTACAGTGTACTGAAAATTGATAAAAACAAGCTAACAAACGGCAAAACTGTGGAAAATGTATTTCCTACTCGACTGAAAAATAATGAAAAAGTAAGTCATTACATCACACCTGACTCAAACTAACTGGTCAGTCACTCCACACCACAAATGTTATTGAAGCCACTTTAAGGTACTTCCATACTGGCTTTAACTTCAGTCCCTGGTGGCTACTGCTTGTAAGATTTCTAATTAAGGGGCATCAGTCTTTTACATACAGTTGCAAAAATAGTATGTGAACCTGGTTGATGACTGTTGTTTTAAATGTGCCATACGGCTGTGGCGGCTGTGGCTCAGGTGGTAGATCGGGTTGTTCACTGATGGCAAGGTTGGCGGTTCGATACCCGGTCCCCCCCACATGCCAAAGTGTCCTTGGGCAAGACACAGAACATTGGGAACAACTTCGGGTTCAGTCGCCATTGGTGTGTGAATGTATGGGTGAATGCGAAACACACTGTAAAGCGCCTTGGATACTGCTAAGGTAGAAAAAGGTGCTATATAAGTGCAGACCATTTACCATACAGATAACTGTGACTGGACTTGACTTCTTAATTATTAGGATCTGACTAAGCTAAACACAATCATTCACAGTCCAGAATGGAATAAAACTGGAGAACCTCCATGCTAACGCCTTTTTCAAAACCTAGTTGTACTCAGGTGTTCCAATAAGGACTGGATATGTGGGTTGGAGAGGTGCCATTAAAGGGATACAAAGTCTGTTTCCTGGCACAGTCTGCTGAAGACAAATGAATTTGTGTGAACCATACCTCCATCACAACAACTTTTACAGGACTTGCATGCACTATAAAGATGCACAGAGTTGGAAAAGACAAAAGCATCTCTAAAGACCTGTGTGTTCATCAATCCATAGTAAGACAAACTGTCTCCAAATGGAGGAAATTCAGGACTGCATTACTCTCCCTCGGAGTGGGCAACTTGCAATTATCACAAGAGCCCAAGCTAAAAAACTGAACTTTTTGACAAAAATGTACTTTTGAAGGAATAGAGCCACTCCATACTATTACCAACACCTAATCCCAACTGTGAAGCAATTCAAAACTGTATCAAGAAATTTAACGAGAATGTTAGAGCAGCAGTACATGACGTGGAGTTTAGTTGGGTGATGCAACAACACAATGACCCAAGGCACACAAATAAATTGGAATGGCTAAAAAGAGGAAAATCCAAGTTTTAGAATAGCAAACTCAGACGTGACCTTCAGTGAAAACATCCCAGGAATACAAATGAACTCCAAAGGTTTTGTAGGAGCTACTAAACGCAAGCATTCCCTACTTTTTCCACACTGCACTGTTACTGAGCTCTCAATGTGTTCAGTGAGACACAAAAAGTGCTCTTTGTGTTATTTATTAAATCAGATTGTGTTTGTCTATGACTGTGATTTATATTGAGATTAGAGCAAAACTTATGAGTAATCAATTCAGAAATGGGAATTCCAAAGGGTTCATAAACTTTGTCTTGCAACTGTAATGGAATACACTGGCTCCAGTGCTGTGAATCTATGTGGCATACTGTACATGTATACTGGCCTTCTTCAGCAGTAACATACCAGCGACATACAAAAGGGAACAAAGTGAATATTTGATTACCCTCGAGTGAATAACAGGGAATTAAGTGAATGAGGGTTGGCATATCATCTAGCAGCAGGCCCCGGGGAGACGATGAGCAGAAGAAAGAGAGAAAGAGAAGAAGAAAGCAGGTGATCTGACAGGCACTTGCCCCACTTGGAGGTTGACAACTGCCTGCTCCACAGCCAACTGGGTCCCTGAGTTATCTCCGTGTGCACACGGGAATTAATTAGGAACTTGATGATCGGGGGAAATGAGGCTGAATAATAAAAAGCATGATGATCTCTCTCTGTGGTGTTGCTTCCTTTGTCCTTCCACACTCATGATGATTGTCATGCCCGGGAGCTGCTCTTGTCATCGATACCCTCCCACCTCGTGTACATAAAGCGGTTTGAAAAAATCCCTCCACTGAGCAGCTAATGGTTGCGAGGTGTAAAAATGGCCTGGTCTTTCTCAGAGCTCCCACTGTGCGCCGTTGTAAATCACAGAGCCATTACACGGGAGATGAGTGCTGGGGAAATATGGCCACTGAAAAGTCCCCCTGGCTCAGCTGTTTTCTGCTTCGGCACACAATGCACAGCACACGGTCAATATTTAGCCGTCCGTCGCCCTCAGAAACACAGGTGCTCCAAGTCATTTTCCATAACTTCCCACTGATGAACTCAATTCAGAAACAGTGTCCCCAAGCTTCTTTTATTCTCTTTCCATTCTCTGTTGGATGAAGTTGTTAGCTGAAGATCATCTTTCAGTAACTCATACGAGCAGAATTCCATCATTTTTACTAATACTAATACTTGCAGTTTGCATTTTCCTCACCAGGACAAAAGTTATCCCAACAGCTCCTGTTCCAAGACTCACACAAAGCAAAACTAATAATACACCTACCTGTCCTCAGTTCATAAGGCAGACATGTAAGTATTACATTGCAAATATCAGACAGCAATACCAGCGTGTTGGTGTTTATCACTAGCAACAAGAGTTTGACAAATGAACATCTAGATGACATTTAGCCTTTGTTCACTTTGACATATGGATAGGACTGTCTTCTTTTGTGAAGGTAGTATTAAAAAACCCTCAGTTGTTTCCAGGCCTTTGAAGAATCTGTATTTCCTTCAGCAGATACACTCAGTTTCCAGTTTATTAGATATATATACACAGCTAAAACTAATGTGGTTTAAAGCCGGACACGGGTAGCGTTACACAGAGAGGTGGGAAATGAAGTATTCACAGTGCTCCATGGCAAACGAAACGCATTGTTCTAGATTTCATTTGAACCATGGTGGAATAACTGGATGTGGTGTGTAATATGCATGGACATTCAGCAAGACAAAAACAAAAGAGAAAGCCAAGCACGAGAGAGTTGAAGGTTGGGAAATGAAAGAAAGATGAGATATTACGGGATGTATGTGAGTGAAAAATCTGATTGTTTTCTTAGAGTCATAACTCTAAAACAGGTATTGACATAATTTAGCATGTCCATTGTGAATAGATGTTCACAAATCCAATAAAGACACTTCAGAGTTGTCTGTAACATCCATTACTATGTACATCCATCAGCCGCAACGGTAACACCACCTGTCTAATATTTTGTAGGTCTCCCTTGTGCTGCCAAGATAACTCTATTGAGGCATGAACACAGAACCTCTGGTTGTGTCCTGTAGTGTCTGGCACCGGTACGTTGGCAGCAGGTCCTTTGGGTCCTGTGGGTTCTGGGGTAGGGAGATGCTTGACTGACTGAATGGTATCAGGGAAGTTTTGAGGCAGGGTTAACGTCTTGGGCTCTTTGTCGTGATCCTTGAGCCATTCTGAAGCAGTTTTTGGGGCGTTGCAGGGGGCATTGTCTTGCTGGAGGAGGAAGGTACTGTTGGGGAGTGCTGTTGTCATTGGGGTGTGCTTGGAATGCTAGGACACAAGGTTTCCCGGCAGAACAGTGCATTGTATCATTCGTTGTAGCTATACCACATCATAAAAATAACATCAACAAGAAAATGAAACAGCAATTCCAGTCTCGAATAACCTTTGCATATACAAGGACAGAATTTGAGTGTACATTTAGCTGCCAGTTTGTTAGGCACATTACCCAGAACTACATGATGGTCATTTAATGTTCAGTTTTTGTTGAAATGGTTTCAGAGAGCAGAAATTCAGTCTTATGGTCATTTTAGCTTTGGCTGTAATTTGTTGGGTTGTTGAATTGTATTGTGTTAACTGTTGGTAGGTGTGTAGCCTGTCTGTTTTTCATGCAGAAAACTGGAGTTTGTGACAGACCTTCAGTCAACTTGTTTAGGGGTGGGGCGATTCGTCGATGTAATCGATTACGAAAATACGTCGACGCGTAAAACGTGCATCGATGCGTTACGGTCTCATGGTAGCGGGAGTATATGCGGGAGTATATTCTGCCTGTAGCGCGTTTTTTCAAACATGAATGTTACTGGTGGTGACCCAAACGTAGCTGGCGCTAGCCAAGAATATACGTATGTATGCCCTGATAACGGCAGCTACATTTGGGTCACCAGTTTCATGTTTGAAATAACGCGCTACAGGCAGAGTAACTTCTGGTTCAAAAGACGAACGGCGCCGTCGTCCAATCAGCGATGTCTCATGTTGCCCACTGGTACCTCCCTCTTCCGTTAGGTTAATGTTGTGTTTTGCACTTCAGGGCCACCGTACTTTTTACTTGAACTGATCAAGCTCTTGCTGTAACTTCATTTAGGAGAGATTCATGTTGCTAAACCAGATTACCAGTGAAGACTGGGCTGTTTCTTGTTGCATATTTTTGGTGCAGACATTTAATCTGGTTACTTTTGTAAAAAAGGTTTTGTTTTTCAAGAGATGTGTTTGAATAAATTCTTGAAATATTAAGAAGACATGCTTTTGCTTT
>OMNN01064699.1:0-11533 GCA_900302755.1 Chromis chromis
CAAACTAAAAACTTAGGGCCTTTCACATTCTCCTGGGAGAGGGGGGGGGAGTTCCCAGTTGGCTGCCATCTTAAACTTTACCACTAGATGCCACTAAGTTCAACCCACTGGTCCTTTAATGCTGCATTAAAAAAACAAAACCCTTTTTGATGTTTTTGATGTTTGCACCTTAATTGAAACTCAACTTGGTTTATGTCTTGAGCGGATTTCATGACCCGTGAAAACACATAAAACTCACAAAAGTGCTTTTCGTGACACTGAAGTGCCGAGCTCTGTGGACTCGAGCGCACAAGTTGGTAAAAGTGTGACAAGCTGCAAGTGTGTCACGGATGAGTGTATGTCCGAGTGACAGTGTACTTCAGAGAGTGTGAACTCTGCAGGAGCATCTGGGAACCCACCCGCTAATCTGAGCCCAGCGAGTGTTATTCGAGCCGGGCACCAGGTGCTCCGGGGAGGCAGCTTGTCATGTGGTTCCGGCCCAGAAACGACTCCTCTGTCCTGGACGCAGATGCCAGACACTCTCCCTCCCTGGTTCATCTGCATGAACAGATGTCTAGCACACAAGGCAACCCCACCACTGCCTATGAGGAATTTAATTAGGTTACCAGCACCTTATCTTTCAAAATACGACAGGGTCAGACAGGCTGTATCACTTCCACATGACTGCTGCTCTGGTCCTGCTATAAGTAAACACACTGTAGGTGCAGGAGACGACGGGTAACGATGGATATTGAATTGTGCCTAATCTTTACAAACACAGAGAGTAAGGGAGCGACAAAGGGGAGGATCATGGGACGGTTAAAAATTCATTAGTGAGAGCAACAAAAAAGCACAGATGGAGAGAAGTCATGAGAGAGACGGAGAGAAAGAAAGAAGGGGGGAAGAAATACAAAGAGGAAATCCTCGGAGGGAAACATCTTTCCATTCCCGTCTTTGTCTATTTCTTTTCTCTAACTTTGTTGCAGTCTCACAGTGAGTGTGGAAGTCAGTGGAGCTGCTCCACAGGGAAGAGCAGCAAGCAAACCCCCCCAGCAAAGACCGAGAGCCCACTCCCGTTCTCCCTACATGCCATAAATGCATTCATTATCTATTGTGTTCCTTGAATAAAGATTTTTTTTTAAAGGGGGGCATCTCTTCTCCTTTGTACGAGGCTATATGAAAGGCAAAAGAACGCAAATTAAAATGTAATTTGTGATGCTTTGTTTGTCGCTTTCTCTCCAGCATCTGAAATGTCACAAGGAGCATGTAATACTGCTGGGGTCTGCTGAGGCATGACACAGGCCACCGTACATCACAGTTGTCTATGTTTGAGTGTGTGTGTGGTTGGAGGGAGGAGGGTGGTCAGGGATCTTGACTTCTGGGGAAATTAGAATGTAAGGCGCTGAATTAATTGAAGTGTTAATGTGCTGTGACTCCAGTGTGGCTCATGCTTCTGCTGCAAATGTGTGTGTGTGTGTGTGTGTGTGTGTGTGTCTTTACCTCCTGAAAATGCCTCTTCTAAAGTGCTTTTGTTTGCTGTGAAAACTCATTAACAAAGTGAACACCTTTGTGATTTCACCCCAAAGTGGCACTCACTGGAGAAAAAAAAAGAAGAGAGGGCCCATGTGTTCAGCAGGACTGGGGGAGGAAATGGATTAAATGTGATAATCATGATGTGAATTACGACTGCTGATGTGAATGTGAGCAGGACAAAAAAAGAGGGGGAGCTCAAGAGTCTCAGTTCCATAATCAACATCTTATCTGAAACAAGAGGATCCCCGAAGCTACGCTACAGGCAGAGAGTGACGGAGGGAGAGGAAGGGAAAGAGACAGAGGAAGGGAGGGAGGTATAGCAATGCTGAGAAAAGCAGCGACAGGAGGAACAAGGCAAGGAAGGAGAATCAAAGACACATTGAGAAAACACAGAAAGGACACAGTAATGGTGAAGATGTAGAGCGGTGATAAAATACAGAAAAGCAAAGGGTGAGAAAAAGACTTGATGTGAATGAAATAATAAAATCAATTATCATAGTTATTCAGACACTTTCAGTCGGGCACTAAAGAGTAGGATGAGGCAGCTATGACAATAGATTTGAAAATTTAGACGTCATATACTGTTTTCCATCTTGGACTTTTAAATATCTGTTGTATGTTTCTTAAAATCAATTTTCTTAAATGTCCAAAAACTTATAATTATAATTGCACAATTATGCAATTCGTGCTCAGTATCCTGTACAAATTACATAAGTGACACTTATGTATAAGGCCTTCTGCTTTTCACTTTTAAATGAGGAAAAATGTGTCTGTCTGTCTGTCTGTTCTTTGCATATCTCAACAACCATTCATCCAATCTGCTTCAAACTTGGTGCGAGCATCATTGGGGAACCAAGGATGTGCAGTGTCCAGTTTAAAGCAGGTCGGATGAATGATGCATGTTATTTGGGTCTTTTTGAGGTCCTCAACCTTGCCTTTGGCTGCCTAAGGGTGGAGCTCCTGTTTCTAGGCAACAACATCAAAGAAGAACCTATGATGGTAGATCAAAGGTGAGAATCTAGGAGGAAACTGTGTTTGCAAACTTTTTGTGTGTCTGTCTTAGGGTTAGGCAACTGGGCACATGAATCACTATAAACTATTAGCTGACTCCATCGGTTGTTGGTTTTGGGGGGCAAATTTTGAGGCAATTTTTGCTAATTTAAAAGTCTGTATCCTTTAGAATTCAACAATCGCAACTCAAAGTGTGCACTAATAGGAACCAGCAGTTGAAGTAAGTAAGTTAGCAGCTCGTTGCCTCAGTCATATAGTTTGTGCCAATAGAGGTGGTTAAGTTACTGTCATCAGCCATAAAGTTTGTAGATACGCCCACATTTGAGAATTGTTGTGTAAAATGTTGTGTATTGTGTTTGCTGCCACAGAAAATGAAATAAAGGCTTGCTTCATGTAACGTTACAATTACAAACTCTGCCTCTCCTCATCAGGACAGAGTTGGTCTGGAAAGTCAGGCTACAGTAAACATACAAACCAGGGGAACCTGTAAAGGTAGGCTAACACGGAGACCTGACATGTTTAGAATAACTTATTTACAGAATTGGGTCTCTGACATTGATGGGGTTGTTTTAAAGAAAGCTGGACTAATATTTATTCAAGTCACTTTGAGTGTGTCAGTTTTGGACAAATTTGAACAGAGGTGTTCATGATGCTAACCTTTGTGAACTATGGATTGATTCTATTCTGGGGGGAAAGGCCCAAAACAATAGTTCCTCCTGCGCATGTTTTGATTCAGAGTGTGTCAGAGAGGAAATGCTGTTCACAGATGTGTCTGTTTTCAATGTGTTTGTGAGACAAGAGAGAGCAGGATGCAGCTTTACAATGAAATACAATTTTTCCCACTTTAAATAGTAAAGAAAGAGAAAGAAAATCAATATGTGGCTGTCACTGTTGATATTGTGGTGGGCTGCCACAAATAAATCAAAGTATGGGAAACACTGATTAGTCCCCTCTGCGAATATATTGGCAATCAGTGGCTGTTGGACTGATGGTGACCAGCTGGAAAATTGTGACATATTGCCCAACCTTAGCCTGTCTGTACCACATCTGTCTGAAAATGTCAGATTTAACCACTGACAGCAATCTAACAATCAAACTTGCTGAGTGTATTGACCGGAGGAGATGCCGTGTCAAGACTGAAGTCATTCAAATGAGGATTGGGGTTCCTCTTGGGCTGTTGGTGACCTGTGGTTGAAGCCTATGTCCTCTTTGATTAGGCAAAATATACGATATCACATTATTCTGTCACATTCTAATAAGAGCCATACTGAAATTGGCAGAACTAGTACAAATCAAAAGCTGTAACTCCACACAGGACTCTATTCATGTACTTATCCCATTTCCGAGTCATAGTCTGAAAGCTGGGAAGTCGAGCTGTAAAAAGTAGAGCTTGCCAAACCCACGCAGTCTTTTCGTGGTCAAATATAAGGGCAGTGAAAGAGTGTGTGTGTGTGTGTGTGTGTGTGTGGAGGGGGGGGGGACTGTTGTTGTGTCTGCACATGCTAATCCCAGCGGTGCGGACAGATTGCGAGTGTTTTAAGAAGATTATAGATTATAGACTGCAGAGGCAGATTAGCTGGCAGCTTGATCTGAACCTCTGGATGGACTGCCCTGCTCTCTCGCAGCCCCTCAGCGGAAGCATGCACGCATGTAATGGGCTTTCGTAGTGCCTGTTTTCATTCAAGAGGTAATCACGATTGGTCGGTAATGATAGTTTTGTGCGTGTACGGTGTCTTAAGGCTTAGAAACGTGCGTCTGTCTGCGCGAGTATTGATTTGTTGGGCACAAACGCACTTTCCATTTCCCTCACTGTAAATAAATGGCAAGAAATAGGGCACATATATACACACTTAGTCCCAGCAGGCTGTAAAGATATTCCCGATGCCAATTATATCTGAGAGAATGTCACACATGCACACACAAGGAGTAGATCAATGGGAAGTGCAGCCAGTCAAGAGCCAGTCAATTCCCACCCTTTCCTCTCTGAAAAAATTCAGTCTTTAACATGTTACAACCTGTTTAAAATACTGCATTAGAGAGAGTATAAAATTCACTGGGAATCTTTTCTGCCTTTTTATTGCTGCTCAAATGCATAAGAAGTCTACCTTTGACAGTGACGTACATTAAAGAAGGACATGAGGAAGTTACAGATAAGTGCTTTTGCATTATGTTGGATTCATACTGAGGAGGAGTTCAATCATGAGTCAGAGCTGTGCTGGGACACCCCAAGTGCACTGGAGTTAACTTATGGAGGAGAGGGGGTGGACAGGTAGCGTATAAAAGGCAGCAGTGAAAAGTGAAATTCTAAAAGCAGTTCGCCTTAGAATGGAAAAATGTATTTTCAATCATATGTGCATTTGGAATGAGCCACAAAAGCAGCTCAGTAGGGGGTTTTAATGTCCCAAAAAGGTAGTAGGTGAGCTAATGGAAGTGTCCATTTAGAGAAAAAAAAGAAGTAAAAAATGGAAACGGATGCTGTAATCCAAATTTCTTTGTCGTTGCCAAGTTAGTTACAAAGTGTGCATGAAATAAGACATTCCCTTCAGATTTCCAGGTCAATCATGAAAAAAATTAAAGTAATAGGACTTCGGTAAATGTTACTTATCTTCATGCACAAGTGTAATTCCTCTGCAGCCGCTTGCTCATTGTTTCCGGCACAGCTAATTTAAAGAAATGCCACAGAGACACAGCCACTGTCACGTCGAGCAGGTGACTTGAATAGGCTGTCAATTTATTGTCGCGTTGAATTGTATCCATAGCAACAGGTGTCACTGGGGTGTTTTTGCAAAAATAAGCAGCTATGCAGATGTGACCTGCCCAATTTATGCTATAAATTCACTTTTTGGCCGTCAAAGTGCTTCAAGGTAAGGATTTGTTGCATGTTGGCTTATCAAAGATTCAGTATGTTATCCTATGGCCCCCACTGAAAACTTGTCTCAAGGCAAATTAACTTGTACTTGAATTAACACTGACTCCTCACCCAGACCATGTCAGGCTTCCAGTGAATTGGGTTTGCACAAAGGCCTCAACTCTTCATTGTGCTAAACAGCCCTTATTATTGAGGCAGCAGCGCATTCGATTCAAACTTTACACAGTTAAAAGAAGACCTTGAGCCTGATGTAATACTTTGCAGGTGGCACTTTATTTTCCTACAGCTAGTCACTTTATGCAGACATTTACATGGTGTCGGCGGAGTTTCTGTGCAGCATAAAACTATTCTGTGCGAAAAAGGCTTTCCAGATATCAGAGGTTCACACATGTCTTTGACTGAGATACAAAATCACAGCTACAAGCCTGCCTTTTTTTTTATCGAAGACTGTGAAAAGCTTTAGGAACCCCCGAACAGTAAGCTCCAGCTTCCAACAACGTCTTGATGTCAAGACTACATAACCTAAAACAGCTCTTTTCTGTGTAAGATTGAGGCCCACATTCATTCAGGAGCATTGTCTACCGTTATACAGTACACTCAAAGAAAAACCTACAATACCGCAATGGAAAAACATAAATTGCAAGAGGCAGGCCCAGGTTGCCAGGTTGTGAAAAGTGACAAAGAGCAGGCAAAAAAAGAAAGAAATAAAGAAGGGAGGCTGTGGACAGAGCAGACGGAGATGAGGACTGAAAGAGGGAGAAAGAGAACCTTCAACAGTGTTTTCTTTGAGAGTTTCCACACAATACTCTGTGGGTTTCTATGACAACCTGGAGTCGCCAGCTGGGCCCATACAGGCAGAAGTAAGAGGCCTGTTTTTTGCAGAAGTGGAGAAAGTATTCAAATCCTACCTAAGTTTAAGCAGCATGATTACAACATTAATTAAGATAATAATAAAATGATCCTATACTTCTACTTTTAAAGCTATAAGTAGATGCAAAATGTAATTACTGTAATTAGCAATTGTTGCATCTACTGTAAAAGAAGTATTTTAAAGTTGAGATTAGACTTTGGGGCACTTTTTGGGGTGGCAGTTGAAAATATACAGATTAAACATATTTCATGATGTTGATTTTGGTGTTTCCATTTGACATGCTGGACAAAGTAGCTATAGATTATTGCAAATTGGGAATATGTAAGCAAACCGTGTCTCAGATTAAAACAGCAGGTTCATCTGCACCTACCATGCTTGTAAATGACACAAAATCTAACAAACAGGACAAACATATTCCAAGAAGAGTCACATTTAAACATGCACAAGTGTCCTCATCCATACAGTCCAGCTCCATATATCTGCTGTATCCACCAGCTACACACATAAAGCTGATGCAGGTTGTGTGCCAGAGAGCGAGAGTGAGGGAGAGAGGGGAGAGTGAGGGTCTGCAGAGCGCCACAGCTTCATGCGGCTTTTAGCTGCAGCGGGAGCCTGGACCCCCCCTTAGAAAGCAAACTGACCGCGGCCGCCCATTCAACTCTCATTCCCTCTTGTCGCTCTTTCTCTCCATCAAACCTCCAAAAACCCAGCGACTGAGAAGCAGCTGCAGCCCACAGACCATTGACTGCATTCCTGCACTAACTCCATCAACATAACCTCCACTGTACCGCGTCTCACTTCATTTCACTCCACTCCCATTGTGCGTAAAAGTGTGCACACATCAGGAGCGCCGGGCGGGAATCAAGAAAACGGGAATAAACTCCGTGCGTAAAGTTTTTACGCAATCTTGTTTCCAAATTACGCACACTAGGTTAAGTGCAGCTGTATTCAAAACTGGTTTAAGGTTATTATAAAGTCACAAACAGACCCTTTTTCTCATTTCTTGTCGTTGTGGAGCAGGCGAGCACGCATCCACAAGGCGAGTAAAGCAAGATGAAGTGCATGTTTCTGGTGGTTAAAGGAATGAAAACTTGCGATCACTTTATAGTAATAATTCAGTGCAATCTGGTGCTGAATCTCCATGAGCGCAACTTCACTCTCTAAATGCAGCAAACCGCTGTCTTTCCTCCCGCCTAACAGCACCCACCAACAGCCCCTGACCACTATTTCAGTCAAGGGGGTCACTCCCCCCCACAACCACCCAACACACACACACATGCGAGCGCACTAAAATCCCGATGCACCAGCAGCAGCAATAGATAATTCATCGCACAGACAGCAGCAGAGCACACTGAATCCACAGGCTTGTTAAATGCATCAACTGATCTGAAAAGTGCACACTTCTCTGGACCTCCTGCGCAGGACCCGGGACGAGAT
This sequence comes from Chromis chromis, assembly GCA_900302755.1. Classification (NCBI taxonomy): domain Eukaryota; kingdom Metazoa; phylum Chordata; class Actinopteri; family Pomacentridae; genus Chromis; species Chromis chromis. The sequence continues at coordinate 7,701 of OMNN01064699.1, forward strand.
CCGCCACTTTGTTTCTGCGCCACCCCCGGGCTAAGGCTCCGTTCGCATTGGCGCACTTACCTTTGCACTACAGCGAAAACCAGCACAGTTAGTTCCCATTTTGAGAAAAGGATTTAGAATCCATTCATTCCCGTGTATCTCCTCCTTGGTTTATTCAGACATCCACAGTAGGTTTCAGCAGGCAGAGTAATCCAGTTTTCCATCCCGGGGAGAGCGCTTGCAAGCTTCGTTACATCTTTTTTTTCTCCTCCACAATCCTTACAAAAAACTATGCCAGGCTTCTTTCAGCGCTTTTTTTTTCTTCTTCTTCTCCTCCTCCTCGGTCCTCTGCCCCCCTCTTCTTCTTTCCTCTCCCTCTCTCTCTCCCTCTCTGAGGTTGCCTGGTTACCTCTTTTCTGTAGGCTGGTTCAGACCGCCGGCCGGCAGCCAATCACAAGGCTGGGTTCGTCTTAACCCCTCCGCTGCTGAACTGTCCTGATTTCCAGCTTTCAAGGAGTGAAGGCTGAGAGAGAGAAGTGGAGGAGGGGGGTAGAGTGGGAGTGATGGTGGAGGATTTAGGAAATATATATATTACAGAACTATAATGAGCAAGAAAAAGATGAAAGGAGAAGAAGGCTGAGAAAGAGGAGCTGATTGGTGGGTTTAGAATGAAAAGTTGTGGAGGAAATGTTGTGGTTGGTGAAGCTGCATCAGTGTTTGGAGACACAGCAGTAGTTTGGAGGCTGAAGATGAGTGTACTGTCCAAATTTCCCCGTCATCACACACCCACTCCTGTTTTTTTTACACATACGTAGTAATGCTGACATAATTACACATTCACAGAATCATGAATGCAGCAGCAGCCAGTCATACCGCAGCCTTCACTCAGTCATTCAGCAAAGACTATTGATCGGTTAACCACCCACAGTTAAGTCGTGCGGCGTAAATGGTGTGTGAGTCATGGACCGTGGAGTCGAACCTTCATGCTCCAGGAGTGGGAGCACACTTAAAGTTTTCTGAACTTTAAAGAAAAGAAAGAAAAAAAGGGCCTAAAGACAGAAAAAAACTGCCTCTTTACTTTTGCTTGTTAATTAGTTTAAGATTGACACAAGAAAATGTTAAAATATGAGACTGATGCAACTGCGCTGAACCCGTTGAATCATAATATTTTGCAGTTTCATGACTTTCCTCCATTCTCCCCTGAGCCTTCATCTTGCACTGCCTGTCCCCCTTTAATCCCCCTTCACTTTTCTACCCCTGCACCTCCTCCTCCTCTCCCTTTTCTCCTCCACTCTCTGGCCCTCATATCATCCCCCCCTTCACCAAATGTGTTGTTGCTGCTTGTGGGGAGTTTAGGCTCAGTGTGGACACAATTCCTCTGATCTTTGCAAAGACTGGAAGACACTCGGCACTCTTTCACCTAAAAACCTCTTGTGGCAGATTCAAACACAGATAGAGGTTTGACTTAATAGTTGGTAGAGACACAAGGGTGGGGTGGAATATGCAAAGAAGGTGGAAATAATGATATATGCTGTAAAAATGTACATTTGATGATTGTAATTTGCCATTGGAAGGGTTAAAAACATTACTGAACAATATACAGTCTAAGACCACTAGTAAAGATACATTGGAGCTGACATAGATTCATGCACTTTTCAGAAACCTTCAGTCCAGTCTAGCCATGATTTGACACTGATTCTTCACTTTTGCTTCAACCTGATGCCATGTTTCCTACCATCAGTATGCTACTTCTGTTGTGAGTAGATTAAATCCATTCGAGTGTCATCTAAATGTTGCTTTAATGGAAAGCAAACAGCTCAAGGAAATGTGACCTTTTGCGCAAATGACAAAAGACAAAAGACAATGTTATCAGATTTACAGATGCTGGTCTTGTCTGTAAGATTCTGCACTTGGCTGACTTGGCTCCTCTTCCTCTTAGTGCTTGTGTGATGCAGAAAATGGCTGATGATGGAAACACTATGACAAGTGGAGACTGTAAAGCACTTATGAGGAAGACTGCATTCAGACAATCTGCTTTAACAGTGGCAGCATACAACTGTGACGTATATTTATTTAGGATTAACTTTGGTGTGTCTGCCATCACACCTTTCCAGAGACTGCGGTTGAAAATTATCCAGTTGACTTACAGAATTGGCTATTAATGTCCACTGTCCATGTAATCTTAAACTCTAAAAAAAATCAAATAAACTGACTATTTGCAAGATTGAATGAAAATGTTTCTGTTTTGCAGTGTTGTCTTGGACATTTGGATGTTATCTGTGCGAAAAGAAAATAGGAAACTTAAACTGTGCTTGAAGAACCATTGATCAATTCAACGAGGCAACTCGTTGAACAGTGGTGACACTGACTGAAAAGGGCAACAAAAAAAAAAGTTGAACATGGATCACCTAATGGTGGGACATCCATTAATCCATCTGAATTCATCCATTAACAGAGTGGATGGGGAAGCCTGATATGTTAAAATGCACATTGTTGGCAGAATACTTGGCTAAGGCGATGGATAATTCTGTTTGTGGCTATTGTCGTGAGATGACAATGTCACAATTAAAACATAGACTGTATATGAAGATGGATGAATCACTCATAGGTTTACTGAAGAGCAGTTTTCACCATCTTGTCAGCACCCGACTCTTCTCAACTTCCGGCAAATCCAAAAATTGGCAAAAAGGTGGAGTGTGAGTGGAGCAAATGCCCCTGGCCATGGACTATCCTGTGAATGGACCAACCTGTCACTCAAAGTGGCCTCGCCTTTAAGTACACATAGTTTTAAACCCTACAACAATTTAAACAGGCTAGCTATATACAAATTCATCCCTTAACAGTCGTCATGAATGGGGAAATTTACTATAAAGACAAGAATGTTTTCAATACCAGGCTGTAAAAATGTTTATTTCTGCTGTAAAGATTTGCATTTTAACATTGGAGGTCTATGTGGAAGGACTCCCTCTTGCAAGCACCCTCAAGTGGCCATTTGAGGAACTGCAATTTATTGGCACTTGCGTATTAGTTTCAGTTTTTCAGCCCTGGATGTTGCCGCTTGGGTCCAGAGATGTAAAAGCCTTCATCATAGAATTCTAAGTCACTGTATGGTGTTTCTGCATTCGATAAGGATGTCGGTCGTATTTCATCATCTCACTGGTACCTCAAGCAAAACAACCCCACCAACGCAGCCCCTTGTGTTTTGTGCTTTTGTTAAAAAAAAAACACTGCACAATTTTCAATATGAACATGTGGTTACTATCAATCCATCATGTTGTTTCTGTCATCACTGGTTAGATTTCATAGCGAGAAAGCTACATGGAATAGATATTGACATTTGAGGATGAGTGACAAGGTAATATTGAGTGACTCTATGCTGTGGAAGCTTTGAGGTGACAAGATAGCTGGAATGCTTCTTTAGTTTGTAGTCACACATCCATGTCATTCCTACGTGCCTCTACTCCTGTGTATTTAAACCTCATTTACATCATTAAGTGTCCATCTAATCCACCTCATATAGCTCCATAAACTTCTCACCTCCATCGCATAACCTCATCCACTGCCCCACCTCTCCTCCCTTCATCTTTTCCCTCCCTGCTCTGTTTTCATACCTAAGTATAGCTGTGGTTTACCCTCTCTATCTGTGCAGAGCCCTCCTCTCTATCTCCCTCCCACACTTCAGTATCTCTGCCCTTTTTTTTGCCATATCTCCCTCCCTCAGTATCTGCCTCCCTCACTCACCTTCCTCTGCTCTCAGTCTCTTTCGGTCTGTCTCAGCTTGGCTGAACAGATAACTCTTGGATGCTCATGTGGGTAAGCCAGCAGCTAGTTTCCTCTCCTTCCTCTCACTCCTG
>OMNN01064701.1:0-11765 GCA_900302755.1 Chromis chromis
GCGCGGGTGGACATGCATGTGTGTGTTTTGACAAAAAAGTATGAGTCACCACTTAATTATATATTAAAGCCCCTTCTTTGTGTGTGCTGCTTCTCCCTTCTTCTGCCTCCCTCTTTTTCTGAATGTGTGTTAATGCCTACAGGCTTGTCACAGTCTCCCCCTTTTCTTCTTCTTCCTCAATCTGTCTTGCTCTCTCGTTTTCTTTGTATGTGTGTGTTTGTGCCTGCAGGCCGCCGTCTCTTGCTCCACGTGTGTGTGTGTACACGCCTGCAGTCTTGTGTGTGTCTCAATGTGTCTCGACATATGAATGAAATGAGGCGCAACCCATAGTGACGTATTTTATGGGAACAAATAGACCTTAAAAGCAGTGGCTTGGTATGGAACTAAAAATAACGGGAGAAAATAAGTACATTACATGGAAACTGTTGGTTGTTGTTGGCATTTTTGTACAAGCAAACATTTGACCCTCTTTGGAACAGTGACAACAGATGATGGTGGTACACTTGAGCAATATGACAAAGGAAAATTAGCATTAACTTAAATATCAGTGCACTGTAAAAATAAATTTCATGAAAAATAGTTAAATCTGGCAGCTTGGGACAAAATATGTTAAAAAGCAATGGAATACCATAATGCTCAAAAACTGTAAAAATAATATCCGTAAAATAATGCTGTTTTTTAGCAGATTTAAATATGGTGAATTGTAATTTTACGGCCGTACATTTTAAAAGAATAAATCACTATTTCTTAAAACACAGATTTTTGATGAAAACATTATGTAGAGTTTTGGCCTGTTTTTTTTGGACAAAATTTATATTAATGCAAATGGTGTTAATGTGATTTTACTGGATAATATCTGTAATTTTTTTTAACAAAACAGGGAAAATCTGTGAAAAAAATACAGTTTAAAAAATAAGTTGCCATATTTTCAAAGTAATTTCGTTCCTGAACCCTTGTCTGTCTTTCTCTTTTTGTCTCTTTGTGCGGATGGGATCGAAGCCATGAACTTATCTACAAATGCCTGCCAAGTTCTTTTTATTTCATGTGTTCTCTTAAACGTATTTTGTAATTTGTTATGTGCACAACTTTAAATAAAAAGTTGTTCAAAAAAAATAAGTTGCCATTTTTTAATCCTGAATAAAGATACATTTTCTTTTCAATAGCCGCAAATATCTGTAAAATATTCACATTTTAAGCAGACTGAAATACAGAAATAATAGTGTAATTTCACAATCACACATTGTAAAAGAATGAATTACTATTTGTTAAAAAATACTTAATTTGGAAATTATGTAAAGCTTTAGCCTGATTTATGTTTTGTTCTGTTTTTACAGTCAACATGTATATGAATGCTTCTTTTCCATGATTTTACTAGATATTATCTATAATTTAATAAAGCAGGGAAAATCTGTATTTTTCCTTTAAATAACTGTTTATAAAAATGCAATATTTTAACTGTATATAATAATATTAACAGTACAGTCAAACGCTGTAGAAGAACAAAGTATAATTTATAAAAATACAGATTTTTGATGCGGACATTATTTATAGTTTTGGCCTGTTTTCTTATAATTAACATGTAAATGAATACTTTATCCTGTTATTTTTGTAGTTCTGTAGTTCTGCAATTCTACAAAATAGTGGAAAATCTGTAAAATAACAGTAATAAACAGTAACTGTTTACAAATTACAGGTAAAAATTGCTTTTAAAAAAAATTCTTCTTTTTTTTTTTTTTTACAGTGTAAGTGTAACGTAATATTATTCAGTGAAAAAAGTACATCCTTGGCCTCCGGAGCTTCTTGTACGCCTTGTGCATAATTGTCCACAAGTCTCTGACACTGGCTTCTACGTAAATGTGGTTCTGCACAGAAACAATTTATTTTTTAATATTAATCTTTTTTCTGCTGCGTGTTGCACAGACATCTTGTCAATGAAATTGATTTTTCAACTGTGCTCTGCAGCAGCCTGACGTCCTCTAACACACAGAGCCGCCTGACGTCGATATTCAGCTGTGACATGTTTTGACGCGCAGACAGTCGCAGACAAAATGCCTCTGGAATGAAATCCAGAGGCTGGGCTCTGATGCCTTGCTGGACTTGTCATTGTACTTGTTAGTATAAAGTGCAGGCCAGCAGGCAGGTGCACCACAGTGATGTCACTGATGACTTTGAGTCAAGCAAAGTGAGGCAGACAGAGGAGGAGCTGATGTCTGATGCTAGACGGTGGTGAATGTCTGCAGGGCTGCAGCCACGGGCGGTTTCAACCACAGCTTGGCATCTTAGAACTATTCATTGTGTTGACTTTAAAGAATTTTTACTGTCACTCTCAAGAAAACATGCACTTTCTCGCACTGCGAAAATATTTGCAGTACTTTTAGTTGACTGTTGCAGCTGTTTGTTTCTTTAAGGTAGAGCAAAAACTGGTTGGAAGAAATATAGCTTGTTGTAAATCCTCTGTGTATGAATGAGAACATCTCATCTTTAGAATCTGAGATGATTCATTAGGAGAAGCAGTACGTCTGTTAAGTTGGTACCTGCATCTTTAACTCATTGATAAAACACGACCCTGCCTGCTGTCATGCCTTGGAAATATTCCTAAAGACCTCAGAAAAGCAACACATACTCCAGAACGAACCCTCCAACCACTGATCTTTCTTTTAACATAATCAACTCTATTAGTTCAGTGGAGAAAATGACTTTCACTCTTCAAAAGGAGAAGGAAAGAAAAATGAAACTGCTATTATCACCTACACTTCTAGCAATCTTTTTTTTGTGTCTGAACCTTTGATATCTAATATGAACTGTGCTTTGGCCTTTTTTGATTGTACTGTAACTTCCCAGACCTCATTTGGTCTATGTTAAAACAAAAACTATTTACCAGGCTGAAAAAACAACAGCTGTACACTGATGTTGTACAATTGGCAGAAACACTTAACATATAGACTGGCATACGTTTTAAGTGCTACAACACAGGTTTTAAAACATGCTTCCCTGTTCTGTCTGCCAAGAAAATAACTTCCCCACTACGTTTATGTACCGAAACCAAAATGACAGCTGGGATTAGCTCCCCTTTACCTACTGTGACTAAACATTTGTAGTTGAAACTAGTGTGACGAAAATGTATGGTTAGCAATAACAGAACTTTACAACCTTGTCCAGCCTCCAGTGACAAACTAGTGTCACATACACATAATAAAACAGGTAATGGGAAAACAACCACCAAGGTTTTCTGGAGATCCACAACACGCAATGGAGAGACACAATGTTGAGCTGTACTATAAATCCCAGCCTCCTGAGTGATAGTTTGGCTGAGGTTTTGAGCCAGTGCAGCTGAAATGGAGCGCAGAGCTGCATCGCCGGTCCAACCAGCGAGGGCTGAGGGCAGGACAGGGTAGAAGCAGTCAAAACAATAGGCCTCACCAGGAGAGGAGCTTACATATACTAATTTACATATAAAACCAGGGCAAGGTTAATTACACCAAAATGGAAAATGGGCACAGAAGCCCGGAGCTTTGAAATAAACGAAAAATGTGAACTGCTCCGAGAAACAGCTTCTGTGCCAACTGAAAATGACATCAGATAGAGACAGATAGAGTGAAACAAATGTAAAAAAATAAGAAAAAAAAAAGACAACACAAAGGCCAATATTTAAAGTCCCCCTCCAGTAAAAATCTATTTTTTACCTTGTTCATATGTTGATATAGTGTTTTTATTTGCAATAAGACACATCATGGGCAAAATAAGTAGTCAACACCACCATTGAGCATTTTCACCTTGAAACTTGAAAGTCTCAAAAACATACAATCAGATTTCCAGGGTTTCATACATCACAAACCTAAGGAGCCAATCCTGTCAACCCACAGGCTGCGACTCTCTTTATAATTATTCCTCTTCAGAATCAGTTTTTGGCTTGAATATCTGTGGTCGTCTGTCTAAATATAAAATGTGTTTCTGGGGGTTTAATCAATGACCAAAGTAGGACTTTTTAACAATAGTGGGAGAAACTAGGGAAATGAAATGGCACTAGAGTAGGAACTCATATTTTATATATTTATACAGTAACATTTAAAGAAGCCATATATCATATGCTCCCCCTTGAACTGCTACCTTATCGTGGTGGGGGAGTTTGAGTGCCCGAATGATCCTAGGAGCTATGCTGTCTGGGGCTTTATGCCCCTGGTAGGGTCTCCCAAGGCAAATGGGTCCTAGGTGATGGGTCAGACCAAAAGCAGTTCAAAAACCCTTATGGACAGACGAAAATCGAGGACCGTGACGTCGCCCGGTATGGCGCAGCCGGGGTTCCCCACCCTGGAGCCAGGCCTGGCATTGGGGCTCGTATGCAAGCGCCTGGTGGCCGGGTCTTTGCCCACAGGGCCCGGCTGGGCTCAGCCCGTGTTTAAAATTTTGCCATCATTCACAGTTTTAGAGCTTCTGTTCCTTTACACACGTCGCTTGCTTTCAGGTATCTAAAGTCGTGTCATGAGGTATTTTAATCATTTCATGGTGTTTGTTTGTTTACATCCTTATGAAGTTACTCCAGCAACTATTTACTACAGCATGTAATTGTGCAACTATTGTGTTTTTGTTTCTGTGTGTGACGCATCTTGTGCAAGGAATGAATGTCTGCACTTTACATAACAGCAATACTTGAGCAATTACAAGTCATGTTTAGGCTGCAATGACTTCATAAATGTCTTTTTCAGTTATTGATAAGGGTTGTAAGCATCAACCACAATAATCTGCAATCACCATTTGCAAGAGAAATTACACTGTAAAAAACAAAAGCCATAAAAAAGTAACATAAAAATATAAAATAAAATATAAATCTGCCAGCAAGAACACCAGAAAAAATACCAACTAATTTATTGTTCAAAAACTGTAGAAATGGTGAAAATAACAGCAAATATCTGTAAAATAATGAGATTTTTAGCTGATTTAAATACAGTTAAACAGTAATTTTATGGTCACACCTTGTACAAGAAAGAATTATTTTTTGTAAAAAAAAAATAAAAAAAAAATACTGATTTTGTTTTTACAGTTAACATGTAAATTAAGACTTTTTTCAGTAATTTTAGTAAATATTATCTGTAACTCAACATAACAGAATCAGAATCAGAATCAGAACTTTTATTGTCATTGTCCCGTCAAAAGCACAACAAAATTTAAGCAGGGAACCTCTGTAAAATAACAATTTAAAAATGATTTATCATTTTCTAATCCTTACTATAGATAATTTATTTTTCCAGATAAAAGCAAATATCTGAAAAACTGATTCTATTTTTGCTGATTTAAATACAGTACAAAAATATTGTAACCTGATAGTCACTTCTAAAAATATAAATTTTTGATGCCTGTGTTTTTTTTGTTTTTTTTTGTTGTTGTTTTTTTTAGGTCTAAAATGTAAATTATTATCATTTTTCTTTGCTTTCACTTGATATTATTTGTAATTTAACAAAAAAGGGAAAATCTGCAACATAACAGTACACCATTTTTAAATAACTTGCATTAAAAACTGTTTTAAAAAAAACTTACATTTTTTACAGTAGTCATACAAATGTATGCTTTTGCACTGCATGCATAATCAGTTAGCTTTGTGTTAGCATATAATGATATAAGAACATTCAAATTGAGTGTAGCAGCTTTATCTGTTTAAAATAAAGCCATTCATTTTTAAAATATGCCTTTATAAAGTTGTTGTGTCTTTCTATTTATTTATTTACTTGGCTTTTACTAGTATTACACCAACAGAAGTGTCCACGTTGTGTTCCATAAAAAGCACGAGTGGAAGAATCCAAAGTATTGATTAATAAATAATCATATGTTTAGAGGCCACTGAGGCTGAGCATCTGTTGTGATGTGCGTCATCCAAGATCCATTTGAAGAACTTGCTCGGTTTATGTATTTGACAGGGAAGCAGTAATCACACCCACATATGTAGAGACACACATGCAGGCTTCGCTCTGATATTCACTTTAAGGCACATACGTGGATGCATAGCTGTTTCAATCACAGGTGTGGTTTCATGATTCATCCATTAAAGAGCACTGCATATGTGTTTCTGAGAACAGCCTCTTCTCCATGTCTTAATGATACACCTCCATACGTAAGCAGGGAGCTCAAAATAACACCCCGCCCTTCCTCTGCCGCTACAGGATCTAACTTTTCCTTGAAGGCCGCCCAGAGGCTTGTGGGAGGCTGCAAAGCCCTGGTGGTGATGACTCTGGCCTTAACTTAGCTTCTCCAAGGAGAGGCTGAGATAACAAAATCATCTCCCCAGCTGGAGACAACTGTATGTGGGCTTGAGTCATCACAGAGCCTGAGGGAGAAGGCTGGTCCCTTGGGGTGTCGGTTCAGATAGTCAGTGTTGCCAAAGACGCTGCTGAGCAAGAATGGCATCAGAATCTGAGGGTGTGTACCTGACACACTCGGTGACTGTGTGCTTTGGTCAGATGCTATTGTTTGAACAGAGTCAGGATCATGAGTTATCATCGACGTCACAACACAGGAGCTTTGGTTTTCTGTGGCTAGAGAGAAGAAGTTTATCTAAGAAGTGTATCTGCCATCCTGGAATCTGTCTTTCACTTGTAACTCCAGATGTTGTAAATCGGAACCTTTGTCTTGCATTAATTTCATCTCTCTCTCTCTCTCTCTCTCTCTCTCTCTCCCTTTGTTCATTTCCAGTGTTGTAGACTTGTGAACTTGATTGTGCTTGATTTTTGCCTCTTGTGTGTTTGTCCACTTTCAGATTTTTGTTGGTTTCATGCATTTTTTCCCTTTAAAAAGTATCCAGATCTAAGAACAAAAACTGCTGTACAGACTGCCAATCCTCTTGAGGCATTTACATTTTATTTATTTTTTTGTGATAATGGTTTATATAAATAAACCTGACTAAAAGTTTTGAAATGTTCTCCTCAAACTACATAGCATTTCTGTGACATTTTAGCCCGAACCTTTGAAGCTCTATACTATTTTTTTAAACTTATACCTGGAAAAACATCCCCAGGTTTAGTCAGTCACATCTGCAACACTAAAAGGCCAAAATGAACAAGCTTGGGCTCCGTAGATAAGAGACACTTGAAATAATTTTGCCTGTAAATTAGGGAGTGAATTACAGCCTTAGAAATATGAGTCAGTGACACTGATGCTGTTCCAAAAACTCTCAGCTGCAGCTCTACCAAATTTGATGCAACTGTGGGCCCTTGAGCAAGGCCCTTAACCCCTGACTGCTCCCCGGGTGCTGTACCTCGGCAGCCCGCTGCTCCTAGTAAGTATAGTTAGGGTTAACTTTGAATAAGATGGGTCAAATGCAGAGAAGGAATTTCCCCAAGGGGATCAATAGAGGTTAGATTAGAAAATTAGAAATTGGAGATGGAGGTTATGTTTTTGCCGGTGTTTGTTTGTCTGTTAGCAAGATAACATGAAAAGTTATGAACAGATTTTGATGAAAGCCCCAATGGGTGGACATGAGCTGCTTGGTGGAGGTCTGCGCTCTCCGAGTGCTTTGCTTTTCTAGTTATTATTATTATTCAAACAAAGATGTTCGATAATATGGATAATATGGAAACTCATTGGCTTACGTTGTTGGATTAATTGAAAGTGTTGTTTGTGTGAAATTTCCATTCAGAGCCAGCAGATAAATAAACCATTTCATGTAACATTAATGGAAAGTTAACCTTGTCAGTAAGAAATAAGTTAAAGAAGTAAAGAATTGAGAGATAAACTCAGTGATATAATATAGTTTTGTCGATACGTGCAGTTGCTGACAGATTGATTGATAGAAAAAAATAGCAGTAACAGGTTAGAGAGCCTCCACACCGAACAATCCTCACGCTTCTAAAAAAAAAAACATCTAACGTGGCCTAAAGGTTAAAAACGGGGTCACATGATCCATTCCATAACAGCTCGTGCAGACACATGGCAAATCAAGTTTACCGTAAAAAAAAAACACAAACACAGGTGACTCACAGTGAAAGCATGAACATACACAACTCCAGGGGTGTGACCAGGTGTTGGAGGGACGCTCCCTTGCTATGTCACATGTTACATCATATATCAACCCATACCTGTGAGAGAAACGTTGACTCAGACTGATCTGAGAGACGTCTTGTGACTAAAACTTCAACAAGGTGTAAATCTTCTTTTGTAATGTGCACTTAATATTGCAGAAGAATACATTTTCCAAAATGCAGAATGTCAGTATGTTTACTACTGCTACTGTAAATGGCAGGAATATGACAAACTGAAACCAAAAGTCAACAGAAAATGAAATACACTAAAGAGGCCGTTGGAATACTCATGGGGAAAGAAGGTGATTTCTTGGAGTCCTGTTTGTGGCGTAGAGTTGTCCCAGCTGAGTCATAGATCTCAGCCTTGCCTCTGAGCAACACTCCCTGTCTTGTTTTGAAGGCGTCATTGCTCCTGCCTGCAGGGTATGAAAGTAAATGCCTCATGTGAAACTGAACTGGGCACATATTTCAATCTCTAACTGGAAATGTTCGATGAGCACAAGTTCTCGTTTCTGACGCTGTTTCCCACAAAGTCCCACAAAGCTTTAGTGACTTAAGATACAGTGGAATAACTTTATCATCTTTATGTATATTGTATAGGTGTATATATGTGTGTATATACATAGTTTATGTGTATATATATATATATATATATATCGTGCTGAAGGTTGTTATTATTTTTATAACTTTAGTCTATTCTTTGTCTTTTTATAAGCTACACCAAGACCTGAGAATTTGCATTTCGCTCATCCTGTAAAGGGTCGAATGACAATAAAGGAGTCTGAGTCTGAGTCTGAGTTATAAGAAAAGTTTGCTATTTGCTTTCCAAGGAGAGTCAAGATAAATATCGCTCTCATTCCAACTAGCAGGGAGGGTTCCCACAATGGTTTATACAAGTTCTAACAATGGTTTAATGAAAATATTTTCATCTAATGTTTAAAGAGCATTTTGAAGGATATTAATCATTTAAACAATGTTCCTGTAAGGTTAAAGGTTAATTGAGACACAAGGTTTGGACTGCAACATGTGGAGAATGTGTTGTCTAGAGTGTTTTTGAAATGTGACGTGTTAAAAGGTGATCATTTTGCCTGTGACCTTACTGAGGATAATTTGCTAATGCTGTTGAGTTAACTGATTACAGAATGTTCTACATGATAACAAATGAAGGACACTCTGAATGCAACATTCGAAAAATCTTTTTAAGATGTTATTAATGCCTGAGATGACAGAGCGTCTCTTAATAATGTTCATGTAGCATGATATATTTACCAGGTCAGGTCAGATGATATCACAAAAACACAAGTTCTTAAGTCATGGTGTTGACTAATGGCCAGAAAAGTGTTACGCTGTCGCAGTGAAGCTGTCCTTTAAAGTGTTGGATATAAAATGCCATCACTTCATCATTTTGTTCTATTAGACATTTATGCGACAGTTTGTCATAATTAGAGATTGAATTCTTGAGTTATGGCCAAAAATGTGTTGTGTGAGGCCACAGCGATCGATGACCACCAAACTCTAATCACTTCATTCTTAAATCCAGTGTTTGTGCCATATTTGAAGAAATGCCTCAAGGCATTGAAGCGATACTGTGTTCGGTCTGACAATGTTTTCATTAAACATTTTAAGAAGGTTATCACCGGGCACCCCGATAGCCTAGTGGTTATGTGGCGTGACCCACGTGCAGAGGCATAGCTGCTGTGCCAGGTTCGCGTCCGACCTCGGTCATTTACTGCATGTCCTTCCCCACTCTCTCCCATTTCTGACTCTATCCACTGTCCTGTCCTCTCTAATAAAGGCATGAAAAAAGGCCAAAAATAAATCTTTTGAAAAAGAAGGTTATCACCAAACATTTTTAAAATGTCTTTTTTTAAATGACATTATTCAACCTTTAAGAATATTCTAGGAACTAAAAACACCTTCAACTGAAAAAATTACTAGAACTTTACAGAACTTTTAGATCAAAGAATTTATAGCTGGGATGTCTGTATACTAAATATACCGCCTTGTGGATGCCTGATCCCGTCAGATCTCGGAAGCTAAGCGGGGTAGGGCCTGGTCAGTACCTGGATGGGAGACCGTATGGGAACACCAGGAAGCCTGAGTGAATGCAGTGTGAGTGTGAGTGATTAGTGGTGGTCGGAGGGGCCGATGGCGCAGATTGGCAGCCTCGCTTCCATCAGTCTACCCCAGCTGTGGCTGTGGCTGGGGTGGCTACATACGTAGCTTACTACCATCGAGTATGGAGTGAATGAATAATGCAATGTAAAGCGTCTTTGAGTGTCTACAAAAGCACTATATAAAACCAATGCATTATTATTATTATTATTTTTATTATTATTATTATTATTATTATTATTATTATTATTATTATTATTATTATTATTAGCTTAGCACAAAGACTCAAAAGGCTCTATCCAAAGGTAGGACTATAATTCAACCAGGACTTCTAAAGCTCTCTGAATAACACATCATATTTCAAGTTTTTAAATCTGTGCAAAAGTCACACTTTAAAAACATCTATCTGTCCATCTATCCATTTTCTTCTGCTGATCTTGGGTCAGGTTGCGGTGGCAGCAAGCTAAGCAGCCAAATCTCTCTCTTCTCAGGAACATTTTCCAGTTCCTCCTGGGAGAGGAGGTATTTCCAGGCCAGATTAGATATGTAATTCCCCCAGCAGGTTGTGGGTCTACCCCTGGATTTGTACCTAGTTGGACATGCCAGATACAGATACACCTTAACTTTTGACACTTCTTTTGACACCTTTACTCCGAGCTCCCTCCAGGTGTCTGAGCTCCTCACCTCATCTCCAAGGCTGAGCCCAACCACCCTACAGAGGAAACCCACCACCCACAAGAACAGACATAGATGCCAGCAGACAAGGGCAGGCACCTGGGTGTGCTGACCCCTGGCAATGAAGACATATTCACCTCTACACATTGCAAAGGTTCTGGAACCAGACACCTGGAGATGGGCTGGACTACTACTACTACTAGAGATCCAAGCTACTTGGAGTTGGAGTTCTCTTTAGCTATTGGCTGCCAAGGGAAGGCTTTGACTGTTTTGCACTTAACAGCAATTCAGAGTACACAGCTTTCCAGGGGACTCCATAGTTCTCCTGGGAGACTTGATGGAGAAACCTGGAGGGGGAGAGTGGGAGGAACAGCCTGCCTGATCTTAAACATATTGGTGTTTTGTTATTGGACTTCTGTGACAGGCATGGATTGGCCATAATGAACACTATGTTTGAGCATATCTTGTCTTATAAGTGTACTTGGTACCAGGCACCTTAGGCCAGGGGTTCTCAACCCTGGTCCTCGAGGCCCACTATCCTGCATGTTTTAGATGTTTCCCTCTTCCAACACACCTGATTCAAATGATCAGTTCATCATCAAGCTCTGCAGAAGCCTGATCATTTGATTCAGGTGTGTTGGAAGAGGGAAACATCTAAAACATGCAGGATAGTGGGCCTCGAGGACCAGGGTTGAGAACCCCTGCCTTAGGCCAATGACTACTGATTGACTTTGTGGTTGTTTCATTAGACCTGTCATCGTATGTCTTGAACACTCGTGTACCAGACCATCAACTGAGCACCACCTGGTAGTGAGCTGTAAAAATAGATAGTTTGCCATATTACTGAAGCCTACATGGCCTAAGCTAAGCTAGCAAGCTGCTGGCTGTAGACTGATATCTAAATTACAGATATGACAGTGAGTTCATCCTTTTTTATCTGACTCTTGGCAAGAAAGTAAATAATCTAAC
>OMNN01064701.1:11785-33707 GCA_900302755.1 Chromis chromis
GTTTTGTTATTGGACTTCTGTGACAGGCATGGATTGGCCATAATGAACACTATGTTTGAGCATATCTTGTCTTATAAGTGTACTTGGTACCAGGCACCTTAGGCCAGGGTTGAGAACCCCTGCCTTAGGCCAATGACTACTGATTGACTTTGTGGTTGTTTCATTAGACCTGTCATCGTATGTCTTGAACACTCGTGTACCAGACCATCAACTGAGCACCACCTGGTAGTGAGCTGTAAAAATAGATAGTTTGCCATATTACTGAAGCCTACATGGCCTAAGCTAAGCTAGCAAGCTGCTGGCTGTAGACTGATATCTAAATTACAGATATGACAGTGAGTTCATCCTTTTTTATCTGACTCTTGGCAAGAAAGTAAATAATCTAACCTGTATTGATCCCCTTGGGGAAATTCCTTCCCTGCATTTGACCCATCCTATTCAAAGTTAACCTTAACTTTACATACTAGGAGCAGCGGGCT
This sequence comes from Chromis chromis, assembly GCA_900302755.1. NCBI lineage: Eukaryota > Metazoa > Chordata > Actinopteri > Pomacentridae > Chromis > Chromis chromis. The sequence goes on from OMNN01064701.1 coordinate 12,265, forward strand.
GTCGCGGTGCAGCGCCCGGGGAGCAGTCAGGGGTTAAGGGCCTTGCTCAAGGGCCCACAGTGGTGGTGACTGGGACTCAACCTCTTGTCAGTCTGGGGACTCGAACCGGCGACCCACCAGTTACAAGTTCGCTTCACAAACCACTAGGCCACCACTGCTACAAATATGCATATTTCACCAAATCGAGAGCGATTGCTTTAAGTTTGTGGTCATTATTAAGTCAGAAAAATGTGGCTCATGGAAACCTCCGTCACAGTTCTTTCTTTGCATCATCTGAACCACAAAACTCAAAAGTGAATTGGAACATTTCCTCTGCTACAGCAAACTAAACCCAGAAAAGTGAGTCAGTGGATGGAGGAATAGGGGTTACCAGGTGCTTTCCACTGAATGTTTCACTTTCAAACTTATGTTTCCTCGGACTTCACCTCTTTGTGTACAGTTTTTCTCTCACTTCCCAAAGTAGACAGCAAATGATTTACATTTTAAAACATAAACATTATTTCAGGAGAAAATGACAGTCTGATCACACCTGTTAGCTGCCACAGTATCACCACTGTGTTATTACTGGCCACTCTTCTGTTCAGTACACATTCGTTTACAGACTGCAATTAAAACAGTTCATGTGTCAGGATGAATTATAAAAAAAACTGTGAAACTGGAGCTCCACTGGAGCATCAGCCGGCTCAGCCAGCTCTAACTCTCATCAGCACTTTTCCCTGGGTAGGCTTTCTTTTGCGACTGTATATCATCCTCACTGACACTAGTCATCCTCACAGATCACACCTAGTTTAACAGCAAGGTGGGTTGCGTGCGCATGCGGCTCAACGCCCTCCCGCCCGGTGGCTCTGCATGACGCGAGTTGAGCTCTTGGCTCCGGGTTGCGGCCTGCTGGGAGGAAGCAGAAGCCTGACGAACGGAGGAACAGATTGGACGAGATTACTCACTGTTGTCTGACTCTGAGGCAGGCCTGTTTGTGCAGGATGTTGGTGGGTAAACAGGGAGATTCAAGGGCCGTGAGTGTTACCCCAAACCATGTCTGCTTCCTTCCCCCCAGGATCCAGACATTTTGACAGGGAGGTTGTTCACCGTGTGATAAGAAATGCAACAAAAAGATAGTTTGAAGACAATATTAAAGGGATTATTCCATCTTAAATAATTGAAGGCCTTCTGCTTTACCATTCCTAAATTGCTTGAAACTTTTTTTATACATATAAACTATGGATATTATAAAAGGTATCTGTAATTTTTTAGCTTGATGTATCAAGTACTTTCTGAGTATTTTATTTTTAAACGCCACTTGACACAGTTTCAGGAATTTCTTTTGCACATTGAAATTTGAGGCTATGTTTGAACAACAATATCTCAGGAACTACTTTTTTTTTTACTGTTATTTCTCATCTTGGTATTTATGTAGAATCTGCAATATTGGATGAGTAGATCAAAGACTCTGAATATGGGTGAGTTGAAATATAAATAAGAATTAAAGCCATCTTTGAGCACACGTTAACAACAAAAGTGGTAATACAAAAGTCAACTAGTGATATTTCCTATGTATGTCACAATAATACAAAACAAAACATTTTAACACAAAATACTTTGTCACAAAATCAAAGAAAGTTTTTATTTTTTGTTGAACCTTCATAACAGATTGAGCAGGTTGGACAAACACAAAAATATTGGTAGATACCCTAATTTTAGATGTTTCCCTCTTCCAACACACCTGATTCAAATGATCAGCTCATCATCAAGCTCTGCAGAAGCCTGATAACAATCCTGATCATTTGAATCAGGTGTGTTGGAAGAGGGAAACATCCAAAACATGCTGGATTGTGGCCCTCGAGGACCGCAGTTTGAGACCCCTGTCCTAACCTGAGTTCTTAAGCTTGCGTGGGTCTTAATTGCTTTCACACATACAGTTTATGCCCTCATGCAGTTGTGCAGGCGAGCAATTAATAAACACGTCGGTGAAACAAAAACATAATTTGTGCATTTGCATCATCAAGAAACCTGCACATGAGTAGCTGGAAAAACCCATTCATGTCCAACATCACATGACCACTTGATGTCCTGTGCAGATGATAATACAGAATACATGATTACATATGCATTATTGAGTAAATGATTAAATGCAGCACTAAGCATGTAAATGATGAAACACAAACTTTCCCTCACAAGCGGGGTTCGGGTTCATATGGAACATATGGAACAGTCATAACGGGAATCAATCTGCAATGTTTTGTTGACCCATCCACCAACCTCCACCTCCTCTCTATGTGCCTTCATTAAAATGTCACCTGACTTCCTCTGTTCCCTCGCCCGTTATTACTATCTAGCAGCCAAAGTAATTATTTTACAATAAAGCTGCTTCCACAAACAACCTAAGGGCCAATGTTTTTATGGGTGGTGAATCTCAAGCATACTGTCATTGTTGTTTGTGACGTTTGTGATTTTATGCCAATTTCCAAAGTAAAAAAAAAACCTTGCAGAGAGGCCACATCTGTTACTCGAAGGATTTTCTGGTTAGTCATTTGAAAAACGTGCAAGAGCGAACTGAAAAATGAACGCAAAAGGGAGCAGTCAGAGGGCAATGGAAAGATGTTGCATGGCTAATAAGGCTAATATGGAGGTTGGGCAGGGGTTACTGCAGAAAGTCAGCAGCTCCAGCACCTTATACAGCGAGAATAATGATGTTGAGTTAATAGGAGAGCTCATTTTGTACTGTCTGCCATCAAGACCTTTGGATTAATAGACTGGTCGGGAGCTATTGTAGATTAATGAGGAGTAATTACTTTAAAACAGAGTAGGGAGCAGATGTGAGGGGATATGGAGGAGCACGGGGAGAAGGAAAAGGGAGAAGACTGGGACGGGAAAGTGACTAAAATTTAATCTGTGGTACTCAATGTAGCCCGCAATGCTGGCAAAATTACATATTAGCAGAGAAGTAGGGCATCGGTGCGCACACACAGACACACCATAACCGCTGATACTACAATTCATTTACAGGAAAAATGCTATTTCATTCAGTTCTTGGAAGCAGCTTCCAGAATTGAACCCTAAAAACATCATAATCACAAGATGGTTTAAGAAACATTCAAGTCTGATACACAAAGGCTTAAACAAGTCGCCGCAAACCATTTGGTAGAAGTCAATCAGCTGAAATAATAACAGTGGAAGGACATAAACCATTCTAATACTGAAGTATAAAAGAAGAGTTGAATAACAAGAGAAGGTAGAGGAAGCCGGACATGAAAGTGAGAATGGATGTGACAGAGACAGACACTGCGGGTGGAATTGTATTTTCCTTGATGCGCTCGAGAAAACACAGAAATGTGGAAGCACTTTAGGGCGGCGACAGGTGCTGATTCAGATTTAATGTCCTAATATGTCAAGGTTGCTCCCAGCACCTGACGTCTCAAGGAAGAAAAATCGAGTGTCAGGCAAACGTGCGATGAGACGGAATACCAAAATGCAGAGAGAGGAGGGAAGGAGAATGGATATGAGGAAAGAGATTTTTTGAGAAATCCACCTGAAGATCTCTAACATGTAAGCTAGAGAAGTTTTCAGATTTAGACATGACAGACAGAAATATATGCTTCGAGGCGTGTCTCTCCTCAGTGCCCATGTATGTCAAGGGATATCTGCTGTCTGGCTAATAAACTGTCTAAAAATGAAGCTAATATTCGAGCTGAGCAGCAGGTCGGTGTGTTAAAAACAAGCCGGTGGACATGTGAAGTAGCTGGATACATCCTGACACGGCTGGTCCAGCTCTGATTTCTGCAGGAAGCCGAAAGCTGAGACAGACAGTTGCTGCCAGTCTGAATCAGGGCTGAGCTGAACAGCCAGACTCTTAAGTTTGACAAGGCTCATCGCTGACTGGCTGACATACAGATTTCCCAATGAGACCAACTAACAACTCGGGGCAGTCTGGAAGGAGGTCAACGCTTAAAGGGAAGATCTTTTATCTTGTGTCGGAGCTTTCGATCATCTATGCAAAGCAAAGCACTGCCACAATACTAAAAGGGCTGGGAAAATCTGCAGTGCATTACAACAATCTTCTGACAAGAGTGATGAAGCATGGGGGGAATTTGCTTCCTTGCCAAGGTATCGCTCACCGGGGCTATTAGATGCATCCCAGAAGAATTCGTGCCAAAACTGTGTCCAGAGCAGGTTAAAGCTTGGGTCAGGAGCAATCATAACTATCGAAGCTTTCCCATCTTTCTTTTTGAAGGAGCAGGGAATTAGCAGGAGATGGGAGCTGGTGATTTATCGCGGCAAAGGTAATTGCCATGACTAGTGTTAAAAAATACTGCCAGGAGAGAGTCGCCATTAGCGTTAAAGCTGATTTACAGTGGTTAAAAGTAAGGCGTCATAAATACAACTGGACAGATGGAGCTTTCAACAAGTGCAATCACATTTTATGCGTAAATGTGAAAAATATCATTTCAGGATGCAGCTCTGCGATGCCGAGACAATCAACCTATGAGACATGATGCTCTAAAAACAGAGGAGGGTCACTCCCATCTGCTTCACACATGAGCAGGTCGGTACTGCTTTCTGGCTCACAGCTTCCTTTAAAAATGACCATTCTGCTTGACTGCAGCTGTTTTTTTTACAGACTGGGCCACACCACAGTGTCATCTATCTGTTTATTTTCCCTTCTTTTTACAGCAGAGCAATGGTTATGGATGATAAAGCTTTGGGAGTCTCAGGTGTACCCTGGACAAAGGCTTTATGGCCATCTGCTATGGCCTGATTGTGTCAAAGCCTGGGTTTATTGACTGCAGAATGGACTGTAGAATAATATAGCACGTCTTTCAGAAATCTACCACAGGCTGCCGCTAGAGAAGTTGTGAGGGAGTTCTAAGGCAACTTCGGAAAACTTAGTTTGGATGAAAAATACCTAGAGAATGTTTATACTGTATTAGCAGTAATAAATCATTCTCCCAAGACATTCATGGCTCTGTAGTTGCAACAGTTGCAAAGTCAGACCAACAGATTTTGACACTTTGTCCGTTCGCGTGAATGCATCCAGAAAATGGCAGCTATGCAGAGCAAAGTGTGAACCTGTGTTGACTGGGAAAGCAAAAAAGACAACTGGCCTTGGGATGGCGGTTAGCGGAGGTGTCAACCACGCTTGTCACAAATCATGAAATGGCAAACAAGTTGCAGAAATGGTTGACTGACTCCTGAAAGACTTTGGACCAGAGCAAAGAGAAGAAACTGTTGAGATTGGGAATAGACAAACAAATAAAGAAATAGTCCAAATGAAAAAGTTCAGTGGATTATCCACTGATTTAAGTGTAAGGACTGACTCAGTGAGAGGTAATCTCGGACACCAGTATCCAAAAACCATCCAACTAACTGTTCTCAAACACTTTTCCAGGTCATGGTGGTAGCAGTAATCCCTCTAGATTGTGTTGATCCTGCCCCTGATCTCATTCAGGGGGCAATCGGATCAGATGCACAAACCACCTAAAGAGGTTACCTTCGATAGAATTAAGCATTGCTCTACTGACTGCATAGCTAGATATTGCAAGAAGTAAGAGAGACAGGATTATGTGTTCATTAGCATTCCCCTTCTGTTCCCTCTCCCATCCTTCACTTCCAGAACAACTATAGAGCACATTTTGGATTTTGAGTCCTACCTCTGTACTTGGCACCACTTTATCAAAGTGCCATTTGCAGTGCCAGAGGGCCTTGATGGCACGGTCATGTGGAAGTCAGCAAAGAGGACTCGGAAGATAAGGCACTGCATTGTCCTGTAGTGTTAAGTGTAGGAGTACACACTTGTAAAAGTGGAACTGATCAGAGTGAACAGTCCCGCGCGCCGCCACGTGAAGACTCCGTTCTGTAACTGATTCGCATCTGCTGCAATCGCTCATACAGTATGATGAGAGTAATTTAGCTAATTTGCATTAGAATCACAATACATGAGAGCAGAAGTTTGTAAGGTGTGGGCTACATTTCTGTTCAGCTTAGTCACTGATGCCTGAGCAGGGATTGGCAAATTACATCTGGAAGTGCCTCCTACACTGCAAGTAGTCGGAGCAGGCAGTTAGCCAGGATACAGTGATTCATGCTTGGTAAGGGCACTTCACGGTGGCAGATAGTCTCCTGAAGTGCACAAAACCACTGGAGCATAGTTATCAGGAGCAGAGTGCTGCTGCCATTTGAAAAGCTGCTTATGGAAGTCCCCAGACAGTCCTTTTTAGCATCTCTTTTTTCCTGTTTGTGCAGACAAAATGACACAATATTGCATCAAGGACATTACCGGCAGAATGCATTGAATGGGGTAGCTTTCGTCAAAGGTCATAGTTCTATTTTATCGCTGACCTCTTCCCTCTAAGGCTCTGTGGTAAGTCACTGGCCTCGTCCTGTCAGCTGTGATGACAGTTTGTTTGGATCCTTTTGACAAGACCCGCTGAATAAAAGATTAATAAAAAGACATGTGGAGGTTGCCATGGCCTCCAGGTTTTCCTCTATAGACTACAGTCAGCCTGTTTCTATCAAAACAGGTTGAGACAGCACTCAGTGAGAGGCATTCAGTCACAGCTCTGTCTCTTGAATGTCCTCAGTTTTCTGTCTGTCATATACATCACCCATCTGCTGTACTTCCCATCCAAAAAACAATGTGGAAACCTTTTGCCTTTCCTGTTAATCTGTTGCCAATTACAGATCTGTGCCTCAGAACACATGTTTAATATGCCTATAGTTAGCCCACTCACATCATTTCCCTCAAGGAAGGTGCAGAAATGGTTATAAAACCCATAAAAAAGAAATATGTGTGTGTGTATATATAAAACACTGTATCACCAGGAGAAATAACCACACTTCCCGGATCCTATCAACAAAACTTCGCTGCTCTCCCACTGAGCATAATTAGCAAAAATGAAATCAGTGCACAGTAAAATCCTTGAAGAGAATTCAGTCCTACTGCACACATCCAGGATCCTTGGATGTGCAAGAATACACATCTGCACATCATGTAGTCTATGTCTGGATGTTGTCCGAGGGAAACACAGGGCCAGTGGTCGTAGGAAAAACCTTTCACCTACAAGCAACAAGTCCTCCAACAAAAATAACAATATACAACCTACAGGAACATTGCTTAAATTAGTGTCCATATAGTTTTCTTCTTGGTTGTTTTGTTGACCACAACCTCCTTCCTACACATATTGTGTGGCTATTTTGCAGTTTCAACTTACAAACTCACACAAATGTAAGCATGGTTCATAATAAGCCTTGATTTTCCCTTGTAAGCATGCATTTGCGCAGCTCCTGACACCCATGGATACATAAAAGATCTATGAGAACACCTGCTATGTTACCAAGAGCTATCTGTCTATCTTTACAAATTCATGTTATTCGGAGATATTTAGGGTACGGATAAAGATCAGCACTGTAATAGTCTAGTAACTTTAAAATCGAGGTCTTCAAAGAACTACTTGGTTATTAGGAACCTGTGTGGTGTGAAGTTGAAGCAGATCTGACAATCCTTAGGTCCCTTAGGTCCCTTTTCTTTTAGAATTAATTGTTGTACTCCAGACGGAGGCAGGTTCTTTCCCAGGCTGTGTCAGTCTATCAGTCTGTTTGTTCACCACTTTGGCCCAGGTTATCTCAACAACTACTGGATAGATTGCGATGACATTTTATAAAGACACTCATGGTTCCCTGAGAATGAAATCTAAGGTCTAAGTTTGTTGTACCTACTTGATATCAGCATGTTTTCAGTGCGGTTGTGAGCATCTTAGCATATCATCATAAACATGTCGGTCAAAACAATGCAGTGCAGCTAGCTTGACTGAATTCTACTGCTTCGGGGAAGAACATTACTTCTTTAGACTTACATTTTTAAAAAAAATCTTCCCTCTCAGTCTGACTAGAAATAGTCATCTTATACAGCTACAAGAAGTGTCATTTTTACTCTCATCCCTCTAGATTGCCATCCCAGCGGTGCTTCCTGCTGCCCTTGTCAGAAACCCATTTGAGAATACATATATGGTCAGGAAATCCTGTTTCTCCTGCAGAAATCTTGCTTTGTTAAATTAAATCTCTTACCGTGATTAACAAAAGCAGGTTTAAAGTTTAAATGATGTTAAGAAATCAGGGTCCTCCTGCAGAAACCTGACTGTTAAGTGCATGTAAACCCTGACTGATGGTGAGGAGCGGTGATAGTAGTGTTGAGCTTCGCGACAAGTCCACTAAGCTGTTCCATTCATCTTTCCACCCTCTCTCTTTCTTCCTCCTGACTGAGATTAAACACTTCTTACAGGCTTCTCCTCAGTCTTCCTGCTATAATATGTTTAACCGCGGACTCAACCGCTTCTCATGGCTGTGTTCAACTCATCGGACTCACCAAAGGCACCATAAACACCCCCCCATATCCAAACTTCTCCTCGGAAGCTGCCCACGCTGTGCCCTCTATGCACCTATGTCCCGGCTGAATAGAAGCAGGAAGGGTGGTAAATGGGGACATTTATCTAGATGACATCCCCATCAGTGTGCTTGGGGACATGCCCCCTGAACACCAAACTCTCCCTGACTTCCCATGAAGCATCAGTATGTGCACTAGGATCTGTGAGGTTTTGTCTCAGATCTTGTGTTTTATGAGTGAGCAGAAACAAATAGATAAAAAGGAGCAAATCCTCCAAACTGAACTTGTGAACCCTTAAACAGGCAACATTGTTAACAGCCCGAGCGGCGCAGCCTCGCCGCTCTCTGTTATTTCAATCGCTCTATTCTACAAATGATCCGATCGCCCTCTCTATACTTTGGTTTTGTTTCTCCATAACCACAGAGGCACAACAGAGGAAGTACAAAGACAAAAGGACGCTCTCCAGCTTAATTGCTTTCATTAGAAATGTTAAAGATGTGTTTTTTTTTTTCTCTTGCCTTCCTCAGGCTTTTGTAAAATACTCATCACTCTCACCCCCCAAAAAGCCAATTACTGATCTCATCTTGGTGATTAAAGAGAGACAAAATGCTCATATGTTCGAGGTATTACACACAAATTCAGCAATTAGATCGCTTTAGAGGGAAATTGGGCTTTGACTGGTTTTCCTTTTTTGCTATCTCCATCCTTAAAGTTACTGACACAGTGCTAACTAAATGTTGGGAGTGTATCATTTACTTGGATTTTAATATTAAAACCATGCTTTCATTGAATTATATGCTCAGGCTATCTAAGGTTATCCACAAAAGTGTGATCCTTAGTTTATTAAAGGTTCATATTGTACTCTAATGTGGTGCTTCCATAAACTTGGAGAACCTGAAAGTGACATTTAAAAAAGTTAGGTTGTAATCGATGCACATGTGGGTGAGATTTCCATTTACTCCCTATATATATGTCAAGCTTCCAAACACTTACAGTTCCAGCCTACATTTCCCATAATGCAGCCACCCACATGTTTTCGTTAGAATCTTTCTGCCATGTTAAGTACCTAATCTTTCAAACTTCATTTTACCAGTTTGGAGAAATAAGCAGTAAATTCACATACTGACTGATAATTGCAATGGTTTGGTTTCTCTCTCACCATCTAATGGGCTATCAAATAAGAGTATAGTCAGTCTGTAGAACAGTTGATGTAAGATGTAGCAGTCAGTGGTATGAAGCTGTAATTGGCTAAAATGGTTTGTATTACCATTGTAAGCATTACATTATGGTTCAAATATACACCCTCTGGATACAATAAAAAAGTGACTAATCTTAAATTGGGTGCAGTGTTCGCATCAATAATCCACACGAGGAATTGATTAGTTTGAGGTATTTTTCCAGCATGGTGTTTTGTCCCAAAATAAAAGCAGCTTATGCCAACAGCTTTAATTAGTGTACAGATGTTTTCTGCTGATGATGACGGATTTGCCTCCAAAAAACAACTTTACCAACTCTGGTTTCTCTTTGGTGGGACATTGAATATGCTTTGGGAATAGTGCTTATTCTTGTTTAGTTCTGGGTAACCTATGAATGTTTTGTAGCAATTACAGCTCTTTATTTGATGGATCGTTGTGCTTATGCTGCAGAGTTCAGTTCAAGCCGCTGAATGGCGACTATTTAAGAAACACTGAGAGGCTCTCTTTTTGCAGATTGCGCTTTGAGAAGAATTTTGGAAAAGCTATATTTAAACTACACTGCATAAAGTAAAAGAAAACAAGTTTTATCGGGTTTATTGATTTACTTCTAGCCTTCATTGTTGCAGCCTAATTATATGCCAGCCTAAGAAGCAAAAATTGATTCAAGGTTTTATTTAAAAAAACAACTGTGCAAATTAAGGACAAAAAACTTAATTATTTCTAGAAATGAGGATGACTAAAACCATGCTAAACTATCTGTTTCTCTCTTTAGAGACCTTTGGTGGTTAAATTTGGGAAGAGGTGAACATTGGACTTATTTTTTGCAACAGCAGTGAATACACACCTGTGCAATATTACTTAAATGTCAGATAATATGAAAATTATAGACTGTATAATTTCAAGTTGGCCAGTATAGTATTTCTTCCTATGTGCTGCTTTGGAGAAAATCTCAGTACAAAAAAATAGCACTTTCTCCTGTGATTACTGACTCACAAGTTAGAAAACCTGTGATCATTGAGACTAAATTCAGTACAACTGTGACTTCCTGCTAGCCTGATTGCATGATTATGGTTATAAATGGACATATAGCCTATGTCTATCTGCATGTCTGTATCATGGTTCCATGTGGAAAAGAATTGTGAATCTGATTGTGAGTGTTCACAGAGACAGAGAGGAAAACAAGAATATGTAAATAAGCTTGATGAATATTGGGAGCACATTCTTTGGTCAGATAAGACAATGGTAAATTTAGCTCAGATGGGGTGAAAGCATAGTCCTGACAGTGAAGAACGGAAGTGGGAATATGAATGCATGTGACTATACCAAAATACTAGTTTTCAAAGTGACTCCCAGTCTCCAGCTTTTTGGTAAAAGATGAATATTCTAGCCTGATAATGAGCCAAAATACTGCCAAAATAACTCTGACCTGGCCGAGTATGCTGCCTAACTAGAATCCAATAGATCACCTTTGAGGTATTTTAAAAAGAAAGCTAGTGCAACAAAACCCCTCCAGCAAAGCAAAGCTAATAAACAAAGTTCTCTGTTAAGAATGGGAGATCATCTCTCTGGAAATTTGCGCAACACTGATGTTCTCCATGCCGATTAGCAGCTGGATAGCTCAATGAGTAACACCCCAGACCTTGGCATGGGAGATCTGTGTTTCAAATCCCGGTCAGGGTGCAGGTATCCAGTGAGGTCCTTAATGCTGCCCTGCCTACCTACCTATGTACGTCACTTTGGATAAAAGCATCTGCTAAATTAAATTGTAGATTAGGATTGGGTCTTGAACATGGTAAACATTAGTTGCTTAACATCAGCATTTTGGGAAACGGCCTACATGGCGTCACATGAACCTGTACACCAGGGCGCATCAATTTTGACATTGAATTTTCACTTTCTTTCTCCACCTATATTCATCTTTCATTCTTGCTTTATTAACGTTTCACTTATTAAATAATACTTTTGCCATACAGATGTAAAAGGCAGGAAGGGCAGAGTTCAATCTCGACTCACTGACTACAGGATAAATATCTTTAGTAACAGAGGAACAGCGCTCAATTAAAAAGAACTGGTTTGATTTTTCATCCCTCACTTGATATCCTTCTAAAGGTTCTAACTTCAAAGACCAGTAGGCAACTCTCCATTGGTGAATGTGGCTTCATGCTGGGAGCGGGCTCTTCGACCGCCTTAGGGCATCTACATTAAGGCCAACACTGGTGAACCACTGGTAATGATCAAGGGCAAATATAAATACAATAGTACAAAGGCCGAGGAAAAGGTGTCTTTGATGTGCCGAGGGGTGGAGCTGTATGTATAACTTATGATCACTGATTGGTGTATGAAGCCATCTGTTCACCAATTGGACATTCGGTGGGATTGTTTTTTTTAACTGATTCTATCACAAAAAAAGCCACTTGAGATCCATTTCCTGTTTCGGTTTGGAAGACTTTGAGTCAGTTAACATCAGTTCAGTTACTTGAAATCTCATTTTCACTTTTCTTTTTTTAATTTCAGCCCTTTGACTTTTGACCTCAGGAGGAGAAGCCTGACAAGATTGTTAGACGCCCACACAGTCCTGAGGGCGGAGGTGAGGCCTCATGGGAGGGGGTCCCATGTCAGCACCTGGCAGCCCAAAGACAAACCAATTTGTCTCAGTAACCAACTCTGACAGGACCCCGAGACTAATCAGCCACTACTGATTGCTGTTAGTTTGACTGTCGATAAGTCTGGGGTTACAGATGTGCGGTAAATTCTGAGGTGGTACAACCTTACAGTTGTTAGGCAGGAAACATTTATAGAAAACTTGATCATCATTCATGCTGCAGTCACTCAGATCTTTAATTCACTAGTTTGACATTTTGGGGAATTAATGAATTTGATTTCTTCCTGGGAGTTAGATAAAACACCCACTCTAAGTCTGGCAATAAAGGTATGAAGATAAGATGAGATAATTTTTTATTGATCCCACAGTGAGGACAGTTGCAGCATTACAGCAGCAAAGGGGATAGTGCAAAAACATAAGGAACATCGCTTAAAAATATTAAAATAAACCAAAATATATATATAGGTAATGTAGAATAATGAAGCCAGGAGATGGTCAGCCTAACTTAACATTAAGACTGGAAACAACCTTAAAACTCATTCATCTCTATGTTATATTTCCTGTTTAGTAATGTAAAAGAATCAAAACTGGCAACCTGACAGTAAAGCTTCCAGGTCTGGTTCTGTTGTGTTGACCTGTAGCACAACCTGTGCTCACCAACTCTGTCTCTGGCAACCCACAACCTTCTAGGAGATGCTGTAAAAAAATGCCTTGAGGTGATGAACAACCTAAATAGATTTCCTACAAAAATAATATTGTGGTACAGGAATATTATTTTGTCAGATTGTTAGCCTAGCTTAGCATTCTATAATGCTAAGCTAGGCTAACTATGTTCAGCAGCAATAACGAGATAATGGCAAATACTAAAGCATAGTGTTAGAGTAGAGAGAAGAATCAATGATTACCAATGGTAGTAAGAGTTATTTAGAAATGGGAGGTGGTTGGGGCAAATGGAGGGTTAACAAAGCACACAACTGTTATACCAGAGACCAGGGTTTCCATCCATAGCCTGTGGTTAAAGTACCTCTCTGGCATTGGTTAAACCTCTAAAAACTCATGTCTGTGTATCAAAATTATTACATATTTATATGTTTTTTCTATGGAAAATAATCCTTTCCTGTCCTAAAATGACTTAGATGTAACTCTGCACCATTGCTTCCTTTAGAATGCATCTATGAGGTCCCGGCCACTTTTGCATGTACTCCTCACCACTCACTGCAGCTCAAGCATACCAGCTCGCCTACAACTGTGCTCAAACACTGTAAAACTCAACACAATGGTAATTTGTAGTGTTCAAAAGCGATTCTGAAGGCAGTACTGCTGCAAGTTGAGAGGATTGGTTCCTTAGGTTTGCTACATTGAAATCCTGGAATTCTCCATTTGTGTTTTTTCATCAGTACACTGCAGTTTCATGGTAGAAATGCACAGCCATGGTGTTGACTTCTAGCATGTAACAAACACCATGTGGACATGCTAACCAAGTAAAGAAAAACAAACTTGATTTTTACCAGAGGGGATCTTTAAGTTTAGGAAACAAAAGCTCTTTTGTTAAAACCAGGAAAAGATTGTGGTTTTGGTTCAGCTGAAATAAATGCAACAACAAATTAACATTTTCCTGCAAGATTGGATGGTTTGGCAGAAAAAATACATTCTGCATTAGCATATTTGCAACTTGCCAAATACTTTAATCGACAATGTTTCTTTATTAAATTAAGAGACAATGCAATCTGGATACAATTATGTTTCCTTCTAGATGTATTCGCTGAAATGGACTGTATAATGTGAAATGTGACGAATGGTGTTTTTTATTGCTTACCATTTCTACTACTCATTTGCCAGAGAGAGATTTGTATATTTTAATTCACCAGAGCAGTGGCAGGCGACACAAGCAGAATTAAAATAATACAAACAGTCTCCTCGCACGCTGGATGCATTTCAGTCCTTCACATAAAAGAAAAAAAGAAAAGCCAGGCAGACGGAGGTTTCGGTAAGTGAGCTGATAACGCCGAGAGAAGCGAGTGGTTTCCCGGGGGGCCGAGTGAGCACAACTGCAGTGTCTTCACATCTCCTAATCATCCGTCACCCCCGAAGACTCACACCCACAGACTCCCCCACACTCGCACAGATTGCATACGCTACATTGGCTCTGCTCTCCGGTATGCACAAAATGAGATATCATCCGGATATCCGTTCTACCTACCAATCAAGACAAACTCTTCCAAGCGTGGTGATTTGTTTGGGTTCATCCCGAGTTTTCCTCAACATTCACCTCCACCTGATATCTGTAATTGGGAGTGTGCAAAAGTACAACCATCTGAGGCTATAAAAGCTACATGCATCACTGTGAAGGACGCCTCTTAATAAATAAAATGCAACCGAAATGGCTCTTAAACATCTCGAATGAGTTTACAGGCCTATAAAGCAATCCCAGACTCGTGGTGGTAATCTTTATTGCAGCCGCCTGCCTTCGGTGAGAGCAGATTGTGTGGTTCTGAGTGTGCAATCCACTAACCCCTGCTATTAATATCCCTGCCGAGCATGAAGGAAGAGGAGACGCCATTAAAACGCTGCTGGAAGGGTTTGACCCAAAGCTAGCAGGGGCGCTGGTGGTGGCAGGAGCCTTATAGTTTAAAAAAAAAAGGCACTTCATATGTGTGTGGAAAGTCATTGTAGTGGAGTGAGATTGGTGAGGCCAGACTTATCTACATGTCAAGGGACTCTTGTGTGGGAAGCAAAAGCATAAAGTCTCATACCATTTACTTTATTTTGACATGTGAATGCTCTGATGCAAGGCTTTCCTCATCCTCCTCATGCAACAGTGACATTGTGGGTTTTTTTAAACTGTGCCTTTTGAAAATGTGGGGATATATTTCTGGTTAAACGGATTCATGTTTTAGATTCTCCTTGCTTAGAGATGGGGCAACACATTTCTTTCTCATGGGATCCGGAAATAAAACTAACTGAGATCGTATCAACATATTTGGTTGAGATTAGGTTAGCGTTAAGCAACTAAAGGTCCAACCATCCATTATCTATACACCGCTTTATCCTGCAATTAAAGGTACTTGGTTAAAGATAGAAAAACATGTTTGCCATGATTAAAAGAAATTACAGTCTCCATTATAGTCTCCAAAATCAGACACCTGCTACATCATCACATACACCCACTTTTTCAGGACCTAATGGCGTCACATTTTAACACAATGGGTACCAGTTAGCAATGTGTAGCCCAATACAATTCTACGATTTCATTTAGCAGACGCTTTTATCCAAAGCGACGTTGGTAGGCAGGGCAGCATTAACGACCTTGCATAGTGGTCCTCACTGGATACCTGCACCCTGACCGGGATTTGAACCACCCATCTACCATGCCAAGGTCTGGGGTGTTAGTCACTGAGCTATCCAGCTATCCAATAGACCTATGAGAAGCTGTAGACATCAGAAACAGATGCACGGATTCTGGAGTACTTTTTGTGACTAAACATTGCCTAAAAACAAATGAAAAAAGACCTATCTAAGTGAAAAAAATAATGGTCTAACGCAAGGAAACAAACCTTAGTCTCTTAAGCCTGGTGACTTACTACCACCTTTTTACGTTTTATACTTGGAAAAACAGTCCTATCTATCAGTGTCAAATACTGAATTGGATGATATTGATGCCAAAGAACATCTTCTGTGTATCTCTGACAAAATAGTAGCATTTGATGCACTGAGTTTCAAGGTTGGCACCTACGATTAGTGTCACCAATTCAGTATCTGACCAAATGTGCAATACAGTTACAATCTCCCCTTCTGTTCCAGAGTTATGGTGTCACAGTCACATTGCCCCTAAAACTTTTAGGTAAACACCGATCAGCCACAAAATTAAAGCAACTGACACGTGAAGTACAGTACAATGTTCTGGGAGACCTTGGGTCCTGGCAGTCCTTTGGATGTTATAATAATACCACCAATCTAAACAATGTTGCAGACAGTGGCACTCGCCAACAGCAGCAGCCTCCTCCAGCAGGACAATCCGCCCCGCCCCGCCACGCCACATAAAGTTCTCGGGAACAGCTCGAGGAACATGACAAAGAGTTTGAAGCGTTGGCCAGCCCTTTAAATTCTAATTCCCATGTCCATTGTCCGACAGTTCAGTTCTGTTTTGGTAGCACGAGTGGTGATTGTAATACTGTAGCTGATAGGTATAAAATGTCATCACTTTATGATTTTGTGTGCAATTATGTCCTAATTAGCTAATTAATCCCTGATTAATGGCCAAAAACATGTCTTATCATCAGAAAATGATCTTTTCCTGACTCAAAATGGCTCAGATGTAACTCTCCACCAATGCTTCCTTTAGAATGTGTAGTAGATCTATGAAGTCCCAGCCTCTCTTGCATGCATTCTGCACCACTTGCCGCCGCTTGAGCACACCAGCTTACCTGCAACTCTGCTCTAACACTGTAAAACTCAGTTGTATTTTGTAAAGTTTGAAGCTTAATTCTAGAGTTATGGCAAAGAAAAACGTGTCTTGTGACACATCACAAAGTGACCTTTGACCTCCAAATTCCGAGTCGAGTCCCAGCGAGCATTTATCCTAAAGGCGTCCATGGGAATGGGATGTATGGATCAAAATTTATAGAATGAACATAGATTTTCTGATATAAACTGAAACTGCCACTTGAAAATGTGTTATTTGTGCTGATACAAAAGGCTCAATATGGCTGTGGGACTAGAAGGTTCAAGGTGCAGCACAGATCACATCCAGAGTCTCATTTGTAGTTAGATTTAGGCAATATATGCAGTTAAGGTTAAAGTTAACGAAAGATAGAGGCTTCAGCTGAATGTTAATAAGCATGTTGTGCCTCTAATCACTGTGGGCTATGATCTCAATGTTGTCAGTGAACATTTTACTGATGTTTTTAGTATTACTTTTTGATATCAACTACCACAATTCCTGATTATGTTCATGAAACGGATAATGCTTCATTCAAGTAGTGCTTTTCACAAGATGAATTGAAACAACATCAAACCAAGCAGATAAAACTAAGTTGGAACAATAAAAAAATACATGAATCAATAAAAATTCCTTTTCAAAAGGTGAATTTCTCAAAATGGTTTACAGGAATGTGGAGGGATATTGCATCTGCGGTGACAAAATGTGCTTTTTGTATTGCATCACATCCATGTTACTACTTGTATGTGAAGAAAAGATGCATGAGAGTGAAATAATACAGATAAATGAGATGCTTCTGCTAATTAGGGTGTATAAAAAAGCATAGAATGTAGACTTCATGGGCATTTTACGACCACATTGTCCAGTGTTTGTGAAAAAAGTACAGAATGTGTGAAATTTCTCCTCTTCCACAAGACAAAAAAAAACACTTCCTTCTCTCATACTGAGCGATGCTTTTGTTCCTCCCTTCAGGACTACCATTTAAGTCTTATAGAGGAGCTGTCCTTGGTGCTGAGATTTTCCTCCCATCCTGACTCGACAGCCCGCCGACACCATCTTGGCTCCAATTACACAGAAAGCACTCCGAGGTGGGCGAGCCAGCGCGGTTTTATCACCTTGCTCGCTCATTGTTGTGGGAAATTCTCACAGAAAGCACATTTGGATTCAAATGTGCCCACGTCTGCTCATCCTTACCTAAATGTGCTTGCCGCTGTTCGCCGGCCTCGGAAACGTAGGTGGTCATCTCATTTGTGTAATTGCATTTAAAAGCACGCTTGCCTCCTTATTGGACGAAATATAATGCCCGAATTTGCAGACGGTGAGCTTTTTTTTTTTTCCTTCTTTGCCGTGTGAAGTAATAAGATAAGAGAGTTGCTGGCTCGAAATCAAAAGTGACATCACTTGATAGGAGAAGATGTATCCGTCCTGGGAGCCATGCGGCAACATGAAGAGGCTAAATAGCTCCGTTGTATGTCAAGCTATATCGGCCGAGATCAAAAACTCAGAGAGATAAAAGCGGAGCCAAGGTGAGAGAATTATCACAAGGCATGATGGGATGCAGAGAAAACCTAAAGTGCGAGATGGAGAGAGTAATGTCGGAAGGTTGAGGAGGTAAGGCTGGCCAGGGAGGTTAAGTGAATTCCATCAGTGTGTTCTGTCTGAAGCAGGATCACAGACAAAGTGCAGTGAAGTATGATTGCACATACTAGACACTACACTGCAATCTGCCGTCTAACAGCCAGTTAAGATCTATCTGTGTGTAGAAGATAGAAAAAAAAGAGGCCTTCTGCAGATATAGTTCCACTTATCAAGCAGCGGATACATAATTCTAGCATTTAATCAAGAATTTGTGTTCACCGTTTTTACCAGATGCTGCGGCAGAAATACATGCCCTGATTTTTTATTCTCACTAAATGACCGAAAAATGACCTGAAATTGGAGCATCAGCTCATAAAGTAGGAGGACAAAAAGATCCACTTTTTAGTTCAGGGTATGACTCAAGCTCTAAAAACATAGAATCCAACAGCATCTTTTATTCCCTTTTTATTCCCGCATATATATCTCACTCTCGAGCTTTCCATTAAAAGTTCCGACCCTCATGGCTTTATTAGGGTTATTTTCTCCTCCTGTTTTTTAATAGATGGACGAGCGCTCCTCATGGCAAATAAACTGATCTTCTGTCCCCTTAACTCAAGAATTGTGCTCGGTTGTCATGTGTTAATAGGGTTTTTTACATAAATGACCTTCAGATTTACTGAAACAATAACATATCCAGGGTGTAGCTCTCTGCTGGTATCATATTTAAAGCTTGACACATCTCTAGGGACTCAAGTCTCAAAACGATTATGTCCAAAACTTCGTCTAGGGACCTCATTTTTTGGACTTCAAGGCTAAGACATTTTTCCAGTCGAGCAGTAGAAAGAAGGATATAAAATGTGTGGGAGAAGGCAACAACTAGGCCCTCTATGTGACCCAAACATTCAAATATTGAGTAGTCGTGCTGGCTCCTTCTCCACTATTTTTTCTTCTTATTGCCAATTAGCCCCGAGGGATTGAAGTCAAAGTCAGGTTTTTGTCACAGACAATCTAAAGTTAAAGGCTCAAGCCCTTGAGAGCAAGTCCTAGTCAAGACAAAAAGATCCACTTTTAGTTCAGAGTATGACTCAAGCTCTAAAAACACAGAATCCAACAGCATCTTTATCAGGGTTATTTTCTCCTCCGGAGCCCAAGAAGATATACAGCTGTTTATTTTTTTATAGATGGACGAGCACTCCTCATGGCAAATAAACTGATCTTCTGCCCCCTTAACTCAAGAATTGTGCTCAGTTGTCATGTGTTGATAGGGGTTTTTACATAAATGACCTTCACATTTACTGAAGCAATAACATATTTAGGGTGTAGCTCTCTGCTGGTATCATATTTACAGAAAGGCAAAGCTTGACACATCTCTAGGGACTCAAGTCTCTAAGGGGTTTACGTCCAAAACTTCATCTAGGTACCTCATTTTTTTTACTTCAAGGGTAAGGTTGGCACTTCTTGAGGTTTGTTTTTGAACATTTTTGCCTTTATTTGTAATGGGGCTGTAGAAAGAAGGAAAGGAAATGTGTGGGAGAAAGCAACAAATACTCCCTCTATGTGGCCCAAACATTCAAATATTGAGTAGTCGTGGTGGCTCTTCCTCTATACTATTTCTTCTTATTATTGCCAATTAGCCCCGAGGGATTGAAGTCAAAGTCAGGTTTTTGTCAAAGACAATCTAAAGTTAAAGTCTCAAGCCCTTGAGGGCAAGTCCTAGTCAAGACAAAAAGATTCACTTTTAGTTCAGAGTCTGACTCAAGCTCTAAAAACACCAAATCCAAAAGCATCTTTTATTCCCTTTTCCCCGCATATTTCTAACTCCACGTCTCAAGCTTTCCTTTAAAAGTTTCAACTATCATGGTTTTATTAGGGTTATTGTCTCCTCTGGAGCCCAAGAAGACATTATACAGCTGTTTTTTTTTTATAGATGGACGAGCACTCCTCATGGCAAATAAACTGATCTTCTGCCCCCTTATCTCAAGAATTGTGCTCAGTTGTCATGTGTTAATAGGTGTTTTTACATAAATGACCTTCACATTTACTGAAGCAATAATATATGAAGGGTGTAGCTCTATGCTGGTATCATATTTACAGGAAGGCAAAGCTTGACACATCTCTAGGGACTCAAGTCTCAAAGCAGTTATGTCCAAAACTTTGTCTAGGGACCTCATTTTTGGACTTCAAGGGTAAGGTTGGCACTTTTTAAGATTTGTTCTTGGACATTTTTACCTTTATTTCCAATGGAGCTGTAGGAAGAAAGCAACAAATTGTCCCTCCATGTGACCCAAACATTCAAATATTGAGTAGCCACGCTGGCTCCTTCTCTACTATACTTCTTCTTATTGCCAGTTAGCCCCAAGGGATTGAATTCAAAGTCAGGCTTTTTATCAAAGACAATCTAAAGTTATAGTCTCAAGTCCTAGTCAAGCCACAAGTCTTCATTAGCTGTCCTCGACTTTTAGGAACACTGACAGTGACTTAATTCTGATTTAATTCCCAAGTTCCCAGAGGTGCCAACACCCTGAATGGCAAATAACAAAGAGAAAGCCAGCTTCAACTGACAGGATTCCAACATTCCCCCTCCCGACCCGAGTCTCACCAACAGGCGGTGTGGCATTAAAAGGAAAGAGAAAAAAATGGAATAGAAAAAAAAAGCAGCAGCTTATTTTAATTGGGACATGTGCCATCCATTACCCTCCATCCCAGTACATCCATACAGTTCAGTTATTATCCAGCATCCTCTATTAAACATGACATGTTGTGTCTGTTATTTAATCACCTCTCCTCTCTTTGCGGCTGATTGCTTGGGACAACAATCGGGCCTCCGAGCGGCGCAAAGCCAATGATGGCAGAGTTAACCCAGTCAGTGTAACTCACATGTGACTGCTCCCTGCACGGCCGACTGTAAATAAACCTATTAATGCAGTACTCCGTGTCTCCAGGGAAACGGACAGTCAGGACCACCTGTGTGTGTGTGTGTGTTGGGAGGCCAATCCTCACAAATGAACAGATGTACTTGTCTGTCAGGACTAGACACACACATATACACAATGTGTCTATGTATGTGTGTAATAGGAAGGTGATGGTTCACTAATAAAAGCCCCTGACTGCTGGAGTCGAGGGGAAGTGGGAGTTAGCTGACGTTTCCTGTCAGCTTGGTGTGTGTATGTTTGTGTGTGTGCGCGCGCGCGTGTGTGTGTGTGTGTGTGTGCGTGTGTGTGTGTGTGTGTGCATGTGTGTGTGTGTGCATGCGTG
>OMNN01064735.1:0-10575 GCA_900302755.1 Chromis chromis
GTATACAGTGACATGCAAAAGTTTGGGCACCCCTGGTCAAAATTTGTTTTTGTGAACAATTAAACAAGTAGAAGATAAAATGATCTTTAAAAGGCATAAAGTTTAACATGAAACACTCTTTACAATATTTGTATGTAACTTCATGCCTTTTGGAAATTATTTAATCTTCTACTTGTTTAATTGTTCACAAAAACCGAAATTTTGACCAGGGGTGCCCAAACAATGTGTGTGTGTGTGTGTGTGTGTGTGTTTATGTTACTTTCAACACTTTGTTATGTAGAGATCTGTGCAGGAACCCACCTGTTGTTGCAGAATAGGAATCTGGGTGACATGTTCCTCTGCCGAATGTGAATTCTCCCAACTGGAGGAACCGTTACCACTTATCCCGCTGAAACCTGCACTGTTAGCCGACATCGACTCCACGCGCTCGTCCGGCATCTTTGCAAAGCTTTGCTCGAACACTCCCTGAGGCAAACACATGCACAAGGACAGACGAGAACAAGAGTGAAAAGGCAAGTCCGAAAGAGAGTTTTCAATTCTTTAATTATTAAATTTAAAAAGTCCCAACATACCTGCAGCTTCCTGGCCATACTGACAATGCTATGATCTGAAGGGTTGTATTTGTAGCAGTTAGAGAAGATTAACCGCACATCTGCAGCAAATGCTTGTGCGTCCTGGTATTCTCCTCCACTTAACTTTTTCTGGAAATGTAAAACAAAATTGAGTTTTTTGCATTTGGAAATGTATAAATTAAATATAAGCAACTGGGATACATATATTGGATTTCTGCTGAGATCTCTTGTAACTGCAACTCATTTTAGCAAATTGTCAATGTCAAAACTGATATATGCACATTTTTTCCCAAATAATTGAGAGAAAATCAAGTCTCCCCTGCAGTGGAATTAACATATTATTCTAAGTACTGTTATCACGATGGCTCACTGACAGGGACAGACATTCTTTTCAAGTGTGAACTACTTCAACTTGCATATAAAACCTGATAATATTATTGTTTGTGCAAAATTTTCAAACAAAACTGTAAACTTTTTTTCCTGTCTACCTGTCAATGTTCATTTTGGGCCACATCGATATTTCATTTCTAAGCCTTTATGGGCCGAAACTGATGATGATGCCACTACCGTGCATTCCTTATGAGTAAGTAAATACAAATGTAAGTAAATATACTTTAACAGTGCTGAGATCCATGGGGTATTTGATGATGTCGTGGTAATCGTCCAGCTCCAGAGCTTCAACATCTACAGGCTTATAGAAAGGCCAGGCGTAGGCTGAATGTTTCTTAGAAAGCATTTCCTTCAGGACATCACTGCAGTACTTGAGCTGTTCACCCGGGCCGCCTTGTGAAGTCGCCTGTTGTGGCGACTCCTCCTCAAAGTCGCTCTTAGAAGGAGTAATGGATAAGCCTGCACTTACACGCCTCTTCTTGTTTTCTATGAAAACATTCAAAGTGATTGTGACTGTTAAGCACATTAAAATACAGTAAAGAAAAGATAAACCCAGTCTAGGTATTTAGATTTCCTCTTATCATATTGTGTTTTAATGACCACAAGAAGCAGCAATCCAGTGTGCGAAAGAGTCAAGTCACATTTTAAGAGCTGCATACTGTATATTTCAGCAGTGCCGTTCCAAACAAACACAAGCATAAAAGAGGGTCACCAAACTAGCACAAAGACACTCACAATGTTTTTATACTTGCAAAATTCTGGACTATTGATAAAATATTTATACTATTCATACCAAGGGCGATCCTGAGGTCCTTCGTCTCTAAATAGATTACAGGCTCAGACAGCTGTAAAAACTGAAAGCCTGGCAGGCCTGCATGATTTCGTGCTCAGAAAACCACACAAGAGAATTCTGAAGCAGCAGTTCATTGAATAAAACATTATGTTAATCTATTAATTGTACCAAAAAAAGAATAGTCTGTCAGAGAGGTTTGTAACAGTTCAAAATACCTGTTTGTAGCTTTCTTCTTAGTAATCATTTTGAATAAATATAACTTTTTTCCATTTAATCTCACTGTTGTGTAGGCACAAATCAGATCTGTCATCTTTAAAATCATATTATGTACAAGATACTCAGCATCTCACCAATGACACCTTCCTTCTGCCTACAAGTGACCCCTGTTTGCTGTACAAGTATTGTGTACAGTTTCAAATTCTTAATAAAACATTTGACATGTGAAATAGCCTAAAGTTGTGTTATATAAGCAAATTCATTACCTGGAGTGCAGCTTTTTTTGCCCTTGCCTTTGGCTGCATGAGGTAAAATCTCCACTTCCCTCACAGGCATGCTGGCAATTTTCTGCAAGAAAATCTTTTCCAAGGCGAGGGCCATCAGCACTATGTCATCTGTAGGCTAGAGGACAGAGGGTAACCTATGAGGACGCAGCATTTTGTGAAGAAAACCAGCAGTGTTGATCACAAAGCTCCTCACCTTGTTATATATGTAGCAGTTGGTGAACATGGTGTTGAAGTCTTGCATGCATTCACTCGCACAGCGGTAATAGTTGTTCTCTAGTCGCTTCTTGATGGTTCCCATGTCCATGGGAGATGTTATTATCTTATGATAATCCTTAATTAAGAAAAAGAGTCAATGTGTCAGAAGAACTTATTGTCACAAATATCTGAAAAGTTATTTTGTGCAAAATTCAAGCACACGTCTTTTTCAGTTTATCACAATGTGGATCTTATTTTGATAGTTTTTTGGCCATAATCGTTGTCAGTCATTAAATATGATACACATGGAGTTGATTTGCTTAATGAGGATGGAGTCAGAAGCCCCAAGGATTTCAATTAGAAAACATTTGGAACTGAAAGCGGAAATTAAGGCAAACTGTTGAATTATTACCAAACCTTTTGTTGGCGTGCTGTAGTCGTCTGTAAATTCTCTCTCCAGAGTGAGTTTGATAATCAAATTATGTGATCACAGCCCTGTTTGACTTTGCTGTAGCGACGACACAATACTCCAGAGATCTCAGCAATTATTTTGGTGACTGTAATGTTGTATTTGGAAATACAAAATTGTGGCCAAAACTACAGAAATGTGAGCTCATGTTGCAATAAACTGGAATAACAATGGACAGTGTCTAACCATGTCATTCAGAGATAGTTATCTTTTTGAATTCTGCACCACCTCAGTTGACGTGGCTGAAATTTGATTTAATTTCAGTTGCTTTGGATAATCCTCTAGCTTACTCTAAACAGAAGGGACAGATTTCCTATTAAATTAGTTCAACAAACATCAGAACTTAAGCACCTTTTTCTAATTAGTAAGTCATTAAGTACTGACAGGTTGAAAATGCAGAATCAAGCAGATTATCGGATTGTTATTCATGTCAGAGTACAAGCTGTCAACGTTGGATAAGCCTGAGATAAAAGAGTGACACCACATTCCATCACCTCTATACTCACTGTGCTGTTTAAGTGGGAAGAGCATGAGAATTAGGAAGCAACCAAAACCAGGGAAGAAACAAAGAACAGGTGTTAACAAATCCTAGACAGTAACATTATTAGCTGCAATGAAAGAAAGACAAAACAGAGGAAAATGTAAGGATTTAGAAGCAGTTTTACTCCATTGAATGAAAAGGAAAACAGATCCTTTACCACGAGGCAGCACAGACAGTGTGTAAAAAAAATACTAATTCAGGCATCCACCACCTGTACAATAATTTAATTCTCATGTAAATGTATTTTATGGCACCTGCTAAAGCAGATATAAGGTTACTTCAGGATTAAATTTTGTGTTGTGTTTTTGGCCTACAAAGTCAGATGATTACTTTCATCATACACCAATCAGCCAATTACTTGTGTAACTGATGGACCCAAAAATCCCCAAATATTTAGCATACAGTGCAATGACAGACAAAGAAGCAGATCTTCTTATTTAAGAGGTTGGAATTAGAGAATATTTGGCAGCGTTTCACCATTTTTGCTTAAAATAAATGAGAAAATCTATCTATCAAATCATTATTTTCTCTAAAGCGACTGATCTTCAGCCTTGACATGTGCAAACTACTCACTGGTAGTCCAAGAGAGACCGCATCGACAGGCTGGTAAAAAGGCCAGGCATACTGGTGCTTCCACAGGGACTTGACCACTACATTTTGCATGTATTTCAGCTGGTTGGTCCTCCGGCCTGGCTTGTCAGGATTGGTCACCTCAGGAGGTGGAGGGTTGACAAGCTGTGGAGGGTCTGTGTCTGCTGACATGGCGGGGGAACAGCTTCTGCTGGTTTCTGTGATCTCCAGTGTCGTGTTCGCCGATCAGCTCATCAAAGAATCCGAGGAAACACCAGCCCACTTCATATGTAGTGTTCATACCACGCAGTTTGACCTGTTGACAGAAGTAAATAAATGGTTATAACAGTGTGGCTCTTATGGTGCAAAGATTAAACATAGAAAATAAAGCAGATTGCCTCATGAACTAGATATACTTTCAAATGTGTTCAGCATATTCAGCATTTGACCAAATAACGGTACATTTATTTCTTTGTAAATACACTTTGGCTTTACTGCAGCCGCCTCTATCTGTAGTCACCACTCGTTCTCAAGCAACGCTCCGCCCACAATACTATATAATCAGTTGCACGTTTAATAATAACCTCCGATCAATGGCAAAGAATAATCAGTGAAAAGTTCTCTTATAATTAAATATACATTAAAAAAAATCATAATCAAAGGCATTTAAACGTTTTGTGCAATTTTTAGGTGTTATTCTAAATTTTGACAACAAACTTTTTATTTTATTTTACTGCAATCACTTGTATAAGAATCAGCCTTTAAAAAAACATATAGGTCAACCCTTATTTAACATGTTTCATGACTTTATATTAATTTATTGAATGTTTCTTAAGATTATATGTAGGTGTAAAGCAACTCACATTGTAAATGATATATAGCTTTAGTAAGAGTTTAGTAGGCTTCATCAGTTTTCTTTTTTGTTTTGTACAGCTATATGGCACTGGACATGGTATATGCTTAGTTTGTGGATAAACCAAGGAAGGCTCTCATCAGCTGTGACTTTTTATTTTATTTTATTAATAACAGAATTATTTAAAATCAGAACCAGAATCTGAATCAGTCTTATTACCTAGTAGGTTGTCACATGCAAGGAATTCAACGTGGTGATTTGGTGCATCACAGTAAACGCTGACAAGTAGAGATTTGTTTAAAGAAAGAAAATGCATATTCAAAAAGAAAGCAAGTGCTGCAGGTCATAGACAGGAAGTGTTACAACTCAAATAGAGACTGTAAGCAATTTAAATAATACAAATAGTAACAATGGTTGTACTAATTACTATTTATTTACTGTGTACATTATCCAGTGGAGAATATGTCATTATCGGTTGAGGAAGGCTTGGAAAGGGAAACTGTGAAGCATTACAGGTGCAGCACATCTAAAAAAATAACATAAAACATAAATTGTAAATAGTTATTCTATCAACTTGACATTACTGCCATTACACTGGCAAAACATTACCATTGCAGCTAATAAACACCAGCTAAACGGGACAAAAACAGCAAATACAAAGGGCGTCAGGTTTGAAATGAGCTCAGTTTAGTTACATGCAAGCGTTTAGTGAATTAGCTTAACTTTGCTAGCTAAAGTAAAGTCGTTGGGTGACACTGACTGATAAACACAAGTCAACATTACAAATAAGGATAATTAAGCATAATTAAGTTCACTACTGTCTACTTAAAAGTCTGCTAACGAGAGCCACGTTTCGTTTTGAGGCGGTCAACTTCCCGCAAACTTTTCCTTTACCTTTCAGCTAGCCGTTATCTTCAGATAAAGTTAGCATAAATACCAGTGCGCTTGATTCGCAGGGGATCATGGGAGGGTCACGGGGGACAAAACACACACACAAGATAAGTTATTGGAGTGTTCAAACAAACTCCTATTCTCATAAAGGCACGACGGACGGAGAGTTTAGAAACTCCTCTAGCATAGAAATCAACACCGAAGCCCAAACAGAATAGAAAGTGACTTGCTAACAGCACAGTGTAGTTAGAGCGACTGAAAACTTCCAAACTAACCTGCTGCAGGCGGGGCTGCAGGGAACATGCTCTGCCTCGTTAGCTTCATTAGCCGACTGCTAACTAATGGCAAAGGTGCAATACTGCCACCTACTGCCCTGGAGTGTGTACAGTAATATAATATAATACAACATTTATTTAAAAATGCGTGAAAACACATTTTTCCACTTATGTATTTTAGTCTTTACTCTTTGACAGAATCAGCATATAATTTACTTTATTTTTGTGCTGTTTACTGCAAATTAATTTGCTTCTTAGTACCCTTAGTTGACCATTTTGGCCAGAGGTTAAAAAAACATAAAGTGTTTGTTTTTATTGTATTTATGTAGTCACAGCGAGCATTAATCAACAAAAAGATTAATTTATAGGTGAAATTTTTACATTGTGTCACTTAATAGACTGCTATGAGTCAATAAACTGATTTTATATTATGTATATGTATATGTTTCATTAAAGTACATTTTAAAAAATGGTAATTTAAAGCGAATAAAATGCATAAAATATGGACAGAACTGGAAAAGCAACTAATGACACATTCCAAACAAGAAAATTAAATTTATGAGTGTAAAAATGTGCCTCTTACCAGAGTGTTGTAATTGAATAACCTAATAAAAATGAAGTATTCTATACATGTATATATTGCATTAAAATACATATAAAAATTTGTAATTTAAAGCGAATAAAATGCATAAAACATAGACAGAACAGGAAAAGCAACTAATAAAACATCCCAAACAAGAGCAGAAGTGACCAAATTAGTTCGCCTTTGACGATTGACCCTCATTAGTTTCCGTTACTTCTGAGCGCAACACGCATGCGCAAAGCCTCAGCACACCACATTCCCCGCTTCTCCTCGCAGGTCCTCCCCACAGGACAACATCCGAGAGCCAGGCACCAGATTTACGCGTTCTCCATGATCGTCTGAATAAAAAAATACGTGCAGTTTTCCTTCCCAATCCTCACCAGGAGTACCAATCTGTCCGTGAAGCCGCATTAATCCCTGTAAGTATCGGCTCAAGCCCGAATCGTCATTGTTTGAATGGAGGGCCCCTCCGTGGCAGCTCAGCCAATTTGTCAACAGCATCAATGCACTTAAAGCAGGCGGTTGCATGAGCAGGCAGCGTGTCGCTGCCATGTAAAACCAGTGCACTTACAATTATTTTTTATCTTTATGTTTAAATTCACAAACTTGAAGTAAATATGTAGCTTATCTTAACAACATGATCAGTATGTGTCAGTTGAACTTCGCAGTAAAGGGATTACGTGTCGCCCTTTGTTTGAAATTCAATTTTTTCCCTCATGTAGCGCATTTAAACACGAACTAACGTCGATATATTTGATATAAATGCAAAGTAATCCCAGCTAGCTGCCTAAAGTGTTTCTGTTTAGCCGTGTTTAGTAACCATAACAAGGCAAGTTAGCGTTAGCAAGCTAAAGCTAGCTAAAATAGCTACATTTTAAGCTAAACGAGAAAGCAGCCGTTGGAGTTATGTTTGTTTAACCACGTAGCGATAGAAAGTAGCTCTATTCTTGGCCAATGGATTTAAATACAATGCTTACTGAGACCTGCAGTGTCATTTTACAGCCATGAATTCAGTCCTCTCTATTAAATAGCTGCTGTAGTCTCCATGGCTAGCATAAACCTCAGAGAAACCACTGGGAATAAGTGTTTGGGCATTTTGTAGCCAACAGATGCAAATAAGTATGTTATCTAGTGGTTTAGTATACATTTTAGTGTATGTTTTGTACTATACATATACACCAATGTTGTTTTGTGACATGGGGAATTGGTTTGTCCTTTTATTGCTAATCATTCAAATCTATAAATGTCACATCTGAATACTGGTAGATTTCTTAACCCTGTATTGAAGATTCTTACAAATGGCCAATACTGTGTGCAGTTTGTTACACATTTCATCTTGCTTGTCTGTGAATGGCAGTAGTTACTAGTTATTTACTTATAGAGATTGCTAACTTGATTCAATTTCTGTTTCAGGATAGTGCACGGTAGATGCTAATTTCCTCACCATGGCCACAGAAGACAAGAAACCAGAGACTGATACAAAACCTCCAGTTGTGCCGTCAGCATCTGCCAGCCAAAGCAAGGTATGGATTTATTTTACACTACTGCTAGTGTTTCCTTCAGCTTCCCATTCTATTCTAACTGCAGCGCTTTGCTTATAAAGTGTACTGATGATAATTATATTCGTATTGTTATGTAAGGTTGAACAATTTCCCAATTTGAAACAATACAATTAGCAAGTTGCAAAGGCTGACATTTAAGATAAACAAGGTATTAAATAATGAGACTAATATTGCACTGCATTTTGTTTACGTCAAGCAGATTGAGACCTTCTGAGCTTGCTAATGCTACTCATTCATAAGTGCATACTATGCTATGTGGCACTCATGCTTAAGCCCGGTCTCATAATTCAATAGCCGCACTGTGTACATTTTGCAGCACGTCTGACTCAGGATTTAAACTGTTGTGTGCCATCCTCATTGTGTAACAGTCACACTTTTGATGGTGTCTCATCTGGTAATGCTCCATCACATGTGTAAAATGTATTACGCAATGAATAATGAACTGAAGCTTGACTTTAAAACAAATTTATAATGAAAATCAAATTGCAGAGAAATCACAATGAGATATTTTCCCCAGATAGTTAAGCCCTATTGTTATGCATGTATTATAATGATTTTTTTGGATACAATTTTGGATAAATGTTTATCTATGTCACACATCAATTCAGTCTTTAAATGTCGTATTTTCTTTTTGTTTACAGTCTGCACCTGCAAAGCCAAACTACAGTCTGAAGTTCACATTAGCGGGCCACACTAAAGCCGTGTCCTCCGTCAAATTCAGTCCCAGTGGAGAATGGCTCGCCAGCTCATGTGAGTTTTTTCCTTTTTTTTAACCTCCACTGTGACATTTCCTTTAACTCACACATGTCTCAAAGTAAGTCAGGGCTACAGAATACTTTCAATATTTATTCATCTGAAAGTGATTTTCTTAAATACAAAAATGCAGTCCAAGGTGATGTCATTAATGTGCTTATTTTGTCTGATTAACTGCCCAAAGATATTTGTTTTATTATCATATCTGACTGAGATAATCAGCTAATCATCATACTTGAAAAGCTGGAACCAGTTTTTTTCTTTTTTGGGGGCCATTTTTGCTTGAAGAATGACAAATTGACAATTATGTAATCAAAATAGTTAATTAGAAAATGTTTTTTGTTTTTTTACAGAAAATGTATGTAAGTCATGAAGGAGTTTGCCAACTGTACATGTAAACATGCAGTGAATTATTGCAAAGGAGAATTAAGCTTCTTTCAACCCACAGTCAGTAAATAGACCCTTTTCACCGCAGCCGTGTTGACATGAAATAGCAGGTAAACATCGGTGTTACTAATCACATTAATTAAGGGTCTGCTCTGAAATAGAGCAGCTGTTAATTCTGAAAACCACATTTTTTCCTGACTGATCAGAGCTGTAATTACGGATTAGTCCACACGTACATTGACATTTTTAAAACAGATCTTTCCTCCATTGTTCTAAAAAAAATTAAAAAGTCCATCCAAATGAAAATGCAACAATACGACTGAGAAAACAACCAAAACAAAAGGCGATGCTAAAACCCCAAAGACATGTTGGTCAATCAAAGCCTGAAAAACCGGTATTACGGTTTCCACTACGCTACCAGCAATGGTGCATCAAGGAAAAAGCAAATCTCTGTCTCTCAGTATAGTGGAAATGTAACTGTACACTCATTTGTAAACATGTAAAGACAAAGAGAATTCATTCATTTGTTTGTTAATTAAGTATATCAGTGCTTTGAATGGACTTTTTAAATGCTAAGTTTAATAATGTATCGTGCCACGTTGCCTGTCTGTTGAGAATGTCTCCTGTCTGTGCAGTCTATGCAATTCTCAATGTGCTATATTGTCAATTATGTTTCCAATATTTGTCAAACACCGAAGACGATTCTTGACCCTCTACCTGGCAGGACACACGTTTTTATTGAGTGGGGCTGATACAGTTAGATTGTCTATTATCATGCTTGCGATGTTTTGAAGTAAAGGGTAGTGGTTGTAAAATATAGACGCAGAGCAATTTCCAAAACTGTCTCATTAGAATCAAATATGAATAAACTAAAGTAGCCAACTGGATTTAAGTGGCTGTTTGAAGATCAGCCAGTGCTCATATAAAGCTCTGGTTTTCACCCATGAACCTATTTTCATGGAGACTTTAGCAACACACATATTTCTTTTGTCTTTACAGCTGCTGATAAACTCATCAAAATCTGGGGAGCGTATGACGGCAAGTTTGAGAAAACCATATCTGGACACAAACTTGTGAGTTTAACAGATTCTTGTCTTTACTGCTGCAACGCTGATGTTTGTGTTATTATGGCATAGGTGGAGTTGTATTTGTTTTCATTTTAATGCCCACATTGAGTAGTTGTAGCATCCTTGAGAATATGGCTAAGTATATATATATATATATAAGTTGTTTTAACA
>OMNN01064737.1:0-11527 GCA_900302755.1 Chromis chromis
TTGTTTGTTATGCATCAGAGTGTGGGTGTGTGTGTGCATGGACCTACATGTTATTTACATGTTTATATTAGTCCAGTTTGCTGTAGTACAGGTGAGGTGCAATATTTTAGACTTTGACCTGAGGTCAGAGTTCACAGTCCTGACAGCACCAGGAAAGAAGCTCTTCCTGAGTCTCTCTGTGTTCATCTTGATGTTCCTCAGGCACTGGCCAGAGCGTAGCCACTCAAACAGTCCATAGCTGGGGTGGTTGGGGTCCTCCATAATCCTGTTTGCTGTGACCACGCTCCTCCTTGTATAGATGTCCTCGAGGGTGGGGAGTGCTCTGTCCATGGTACACTCTGCTGACCTAAGCACCCTCTGCAGGGTCTCCGGTCGCAGGCAGTGCGGTTCCCATACCACTGGGTGATGTTCCCAGTCAAAGCACTCTCCACCACTCCAGTGTAAAATGTCTTCAGGACCTAGATGAACTACTGGACACAAATTCGGCCCAAAACTTGAAGTTTACAAAAGCAGCCCTGAATCTGAGCGTCCTGAAACCTTAGTGGTCTGAGACTCCATAGTCCGTTTTATAAAACTTCCCGGTGCAATCACTTACTGTCTCTCTGGGGGAAAAACCTCACTCTCAGGTTGTAATGACGTCATGACTAGACAACCCTCAAAGCTACACTGTGAACTTGAATCGTTAGCCTCCACTGTTGAAAGTCTGGGGAGGAGGTGTGTCCTTTCTGGTCTCACTCCTGTCATTACCTATGACTCTGAGCAGTTCAGCCGTCTCTTTAGTCTTCATAACTGGATAAAAAACTTTACTATGACCACTGGTGTTGGGTTTATCAGCAACTTTGATTCTTTCTGGACCAGACGGGACTATCTTAAACAGGATGGACTGCACCTTAATAGGATTGGTTCAAGTAAACTGCGACGTAATTTTATTGATTTTATTGCTTTTAGTCTGGACTGATATTCTGCACAGCACGACCCGGCCCAGCATCCTGACTCTGTTTGTCATAGGGCTGTTCCTGACAATGCGGGTCCTGCTGTTACTGGTCTTGTTTCATCTATCCCAGTCAGGACATCTAAAAGGCGGTCTCCAATTTTAGATCTTTCTCACACTTTAGAAACAATCTCATCAAGGTTAAAGCCATCTCCTCAACCCCTGCTGTAAATTCAGCCAATTTCTGTCTTCTTAATGTAAAATCCATCAAAAATAAGTCATTTACTTGCCAGGATTTTATTATGAACAGCAACATCGACTTTTTTTTTTTTTATCATTATAGAGTCTTGGCTAAATCCAAATGAATATGCTCCCCTCATCGAAGCATCCCCCCCAGATTATTTATTTTTCCACCAGCCGAGGCCGACAGGTCAAGGAGGCAGGTTTGCTGTGATTCACAGAAATGTTTTTAGTTGCTCTCCAGTCTCACTTGGCTGTTTTACTACATTTGAAACTCTTGGTTTTATCGTGAGGAATAACGTGTCCTTTTTATGTGTCCTAGTTTACAGACCCCCAAAGCTGACTTCTGGCTTTCTACAGGAATTCGCAGATCTTTTATCAGTCATGATAAAATATGACAGGGTCCTGATTCTTGGCGACTTTAATATTCATGTTTGCTGCCCTTCCTCCTCTCTTTATTAGTATTATTCAGAGAGACTCTGAATTTCCTCAGCTGTCTGAGGTGATAAAGACGCTGCCCCACCTGATGTGTTTTGTCCATAACAGATCCTCAGAGATGTTCACTCCCAGGTACTTGAAGCTGCACACTATCTCCACAAGTGACCCGTTACTCCTCAGTGGAGCGTAATTCCTTTGCTGGCTTCTCCAAAGTCCACAGTCAGCTCCTTGGTTTTACTGACGTTCAGCAGCAGGTTGTTAGTCTGACACCACTGTGACAGACTGTCAACCTCCTCTGTGTACGTCCGTTCATCGCTGTTACTGATGCAGCTGACCACAACTGTGTCATCTGCAAATTTCACAATAATGTTAGAGCTGTTCATAGCCACACAGTCATGTGTGTAAAGGGAGAAGAGCAGAGGGCTGAGTACACACCTCTGGGGAGCTCCGGTGTTCAGGGTGAAGGGTCTGGAAATGAGTCTGCCCACCCAGACTAGTTGGGTTCTAGTGGACAGAAAATCCAGGATCCAGTCACACAGGGAGGTGCTCTGACCCAGACTGGACAGCTTGGTGTAGAGTTTGGAGGGTGCAATGGTACTGAAAGCTGAACTCGTTCACATCTCCAGAGCTGGACTGGAACATGTACCAGTCGACGTCACTCAGATCATCCTGCATTGTAGCCTCTGATTGGTCATTCCAGTGCCTTACCTGCCTCGTCACAACACCTTCCTTCTGTGCCAGCCTTTGTTTATATCTTGGCATCAGGAGAATGGGGGGCATGGTCCCATTTGCCGAGTGGAGGCAGAGAAACCACTTTGTAGCCCTTTTTAAACGGTGTGTAGCAGTGGACCAAGATGTTGCTCAATCTGGTGAACATGTTGATTCAAATTTGGCATCACTTTCCTAAGGTTAGCCTTATTAAAATCCCCAGCCACGATGAGGGCAGTGTCCAGGTGTTTGTTTTGGTGCCGACACAGCACGTCCTGTAACTCCGATAGTGTTGTGTCAGTGTCAACTTGTGGTGGAACGTAAACCGCTGCAACAATGACTGAGGTGAATCCCTGGGGTAGGATGGCACAAGATGGTTAGGTGTTCCAAATCTGGCGAGCAGGAGTGGGAGAGGCTACACTAGCTGTTGTTCATCATAAAACAAACTCCACCACCTTTAGACTTGCCAGACTCCTCCGCCCTGTCCTTACAGAAGACAGAAAAAGACTCCGATGGCTGGATGGCTGGATGGCTGGATGGCTGGATGGCTCATTCCAGCACCAGAGGACCGATCCATGTCTCAGTCAGGCAGATGATGTTGCAGTCCCTCACATCTCACTGGTGTCTGATCCGACCCCTGGGATTATCAAACTTGACTGGACATTTACAAGAAGGATACTAGGCAGTGGTGGGTTATGGGCCCGAGTTCTAAGTCTGTTACGAACACAACCTCTGTGCTTTTTCCTTCTCCGTCTCGGCATCGCATCGTTGTTGTTGTTGTCCTCAGCGTCGTGCAGGATCTCAGCTGGCTACTTCTGATCTTCATAAAAAAAGCTAGAGAACTTGTTTGTAACAAGCTTTCCTATGCCTAGAAGTGTGCTGCAGTCATACATTATTCT
The DNA here is from genome assembly GCA_900302755.1 of Chromis chromis. Lineage (NCBI taxonomy): Eukaryota > Metazoa > Chordata > Actinopteri > Pomacentridae > Chromis > Chromis chromis. The sequence continues at coordinate 3,217 of OMNN01064737.1, forward strand.
ACCGGGGAAAAACTGGCGTTAGAAAAGTGAAAATAATAACAAAAAATGAAGATGTACGGCATCTAGACACGGCCGCACCACAAGGACATGCAAAATGCTAAATTTAAGCCGATATGGAATAACTTGCTGGCTTTGTGATTCTATCAACATTAGATTGAACCCCTGAGAACCTCAAAATCTGCTGGCAGTTTTAGAGGGCCTGTTTTTCTTAAGTGCCAAAATGACACTATTTATTTATTTGTTTAGTTTTTTCTACTTCTAGTCATGGTTGTACTGTTTCCATAGAGCCACAGGACTTTATATTACAGAGAAAATGAGCCCAGGGAGCTAAAAAAACATGACAGGGACAAAAACTGTGTGGCGTTCAGATGCTGTAGATATTCGCTTCAGTTTAATCACCAGTGAAATCGAAACAAGCTGTGTGAAACAATGATCAGACAAACTGTGGTGAAAGTCTAACTAAAGAAAGACAATTGCTGTGTTCTCTAATAGTCAAATTAAGTACCAGAACAGCTATTGCAGAACCAAAAAAAAAAAACCTTTGTGTGTTTTTTTTTTCTTTTTTTTTAACATGAGAAAGATCAAAGAAAGCGAGATAAAGGACAGAATGGCTCGTTGAAAACTGCAGGCTCAGTAAAGCAGTGAGCGAACTCCCCACTGAGCCCCCACAGCGACTGTAACACCCTCTCAGTGGAGTTTTGTGGTGGCCGTGCATTCAGAAGAGCCAAAACCAGAGGAAAAATATTTGGCTTCTCAAGAAATAAAATATTAATGATTACATAAACTAACAAAAAAGTGATCTGCTCAGCAGTGAAGTTTTGGGTTTGTGGATTTTTGTCCAAGCGTATTGACTCAACCGCTGATAGAAAAGGCTCCTGCTTGTGTCAGCTATCCTGAGTTTTGCATGAATCTTTACTTCCCCAAAGGTTGTAATTTTCCTCCCGACGACTCCTCTGCAAAGTGTTTACATGCGGCACATTAATTTCATCCATGTTGCACTTCTGTGTGTGTCAGGATCACTTATTTTGACTGACTGCTTGATGGATTGCAGCGAGATTCAGGCGATCACACTAATGCAGGCTGCTGAGGCCGACGCTTTCATTAGTTGATTTGAAAAAGTAGCAGCGGAGCCAAACACGGGGTTGAAAGGCATCTCAAACACCATCCGCAATTTTTAACAGTTGTGTATAAACTGTAATATCTACTAACAATGGATTAACAAGCAGATGGTACAACAGTGGATCAGCAGCCAGTCTGCATCTCATTGCCCCCCTTCAACCTTTTCCCAACAACCACGGGATAATTTAGCCTTTGCATTGGTCTGAATGTTCACATCAGTTGTTTACTGTTTAAATCTCAACCAGAGCTGTGCATGTGAATGTAAAACTGCCTTCTATTGAATCATAAGAGGGTCAGGAGGAAGAGGTTTGTGAAATGGTGAACGCAAAGCTGTCGTAGCCTGCGGGATTGATGGACAGCCGAGATGGGTTGAAGGTTTGTGGAAGTGCGGCCAAAACTGACGAAGCTAATTTGTTTTCTAAGACGTACCATATGGACAGGAGAGAGTTGGGGGCTGGTACCAGAGAGCCGGAGAGGTTTCTGTGTGGAGAGAAGCTGAAGGTGCTGCATAAATCCTCTGGCAGGAGAACTAAAATGTAAGCAGCAGTGTTGTGCTTCACTTCCTTTGCATCAAATTTGGTAGAGATGCAGCTGAGAATTTTTAGAACAGGTTCAATAGCAACACTTTTTATTGACTTTTTGAATCTCACTCTGGCCGGCTGATGTGCCAGATTCCAAAATGCTCTCTCTCATCCACAGAGAACACAGTTGTTCATTTTGGCCTCAGAGTTTTGGAGCTATTACTGACTGAAATTGGGCTGTTTGTCAGGGGAAGATTTCAAACCATAACCTCGGATTTAGAGAGTTGAACCAACTCTGTGATCTTTCCCTAAACTAAAACTAATTCCTAAACAGAACAACAAAAAGACAGAACTTGTTGAGCATTTCTGTCTGCAGCTTTTTAAAACAAATGAATAAATGCAACAGAGAAATTAGCAGTTAATGACAATGGAACTTTTCTCTTCTAAAAATGATGAAGCAAAAGAAACTTGCATTTATATGAACTCATTATTAAAGTCAATGAGAAAGGTCCTTCTTCTGGCAACACTGACTCAGAATCAGAAAATCTTTAATAATCCCCGTGGGGAAATTGCTTTGGAGCAGTTGCTCTCGATTGTCCAAGTTCACAATTAAACAAAAATACAAGAAACACAATGCAAAGCAGAAAAAATACAAGAAAGCACAAGAATGCAGAGTATGGAGTCACAGAAACTTCCTGGATGTGTAGTGTGGACGTACCACACGCCTAACAGTTCAATATTTGGGCTGCAGAAATGTCCCTTCTTGATAATGTGCCCAGGATGGTAACATGTGGTGTTCTGAAAGTGGCAAGCTATGTGTCTCTGTCTTTATTAGATGAGTGCCATCTATGGGCTCAACAAAACTACACCATTACCTCTTCCTTTTTGTGTCCTGCAGTCTCACACTGTCCATGATGACAGCAGAGAATAAAGGTCATATCTCCTTGTTGTTGCCTCGTTCCAGACTATACCCTCTGATTGTTCTGGTCACCAAGCCAGCTAGCTTCAATGCAATCAGCTGGCCCCTGGTGCAAACAGTGCGAGCCCTGAGTTGCTGGGTAACACCAGCGCTCAAGAGGTAATAACTGCAAAACAAACAGAGTCAGAGTCTCCTAACCGGCATCTCCAGCTCAAACATGTCACCAACAACAACCATCTGACAAAAAAAAGACAGTAAAGGAAGTTGAAACTGGAATGACCGCCTCGTAGTTGTGTGCTTCTGCCAACCAGTCAAGCTGCAGTTTACATCCATCCATGTACTGTACATCTCGGCTCATTTGTGTTCATGTAAAGAAGACTTCAACCCTCTGAATTCCAAAACTTGTTTCTGGGTTTAAAAGGCATGTTATCTTTTTAAAAATTGCTAAAACTACACCGTTTACCAGAGCCAGGAACTGTGAAAATACAAATTGTCAGATTTGAACTGTCCGACAGTCCTTGAACTACTCGTTTGTCACACGTGGTTCAGTTGGGAAACTTAATTCTTAATCCTAAACCTAAGTCTGTGTAGATTCTTTTCTTCCCCACGAGGGAGTTTTTCCCCGCCACTGTTGCTTCTGCTTGCTTTGGAAAGGGTTCTGTTGGGTTCTATATTTTCTCTCCTTGTGAAAGCGCTTTGAAATGTCTGTTGATGTGATTAAGCGCTTTACAAATAAAAGTTGATTGATTGATTGATTGATTGATTGATTCTCAGTCATCAGGAAAATGTGACAGGAGCAAAACACTGCTTGGGGTTCAGAGGGTTTAAATGTGTAACTTCATTAAGAGAAACAAAAGTGTGAATTTTCTCGTGTCCTTTTTCACGTTTGGCCAGTGACGTTGATTCCGATTGCACACAAAGTTGTTGCTGTGACATTAGACAGTTCTTCAAACATGCAGAAATACTAAGAAGTGGAAGATTCACATATTCAACATGGAAAAATCCAACAATCGCCGCAGTTTCAAGGTGGGCACCAAAGATTAGCGTCACCAATTCATTTACCACCCAAATGTGAAATATTGTTCCAGTTATGGTGTTGAATAAAAGGCAGAAAAGTGATTTGCAGAACATTATGGTGGGACAGTGAAGTTGACCTTTGACGTCTGGATGTAAAATGTCCTCTTTTGTCTTTTTCCTTTAGAAATTCTTGACTTATGGCCAAAAAATGTCATTTGCGAGGTTTACATGACCTTTGACCACCAATATATGATCCGTTTATGCTCGAGACCAAGTGAAGATTTGTGCTCCGGGTGTTCCTGAGATATCACATTCACGAGAATTGCAGTGAGAGGCGGACAACCTGAAAACATGATGCCTCCAGCTGCAGTCAGTGTGGAGGCATAACATTTAGAAAACTGTAAGAGGCTGCACACACAGTGAACTCAAGCTGTGGCACATTAGAAAACCAAAGTGATTCCTACTAAGACAAGTGCAAAACACTACAGTAATAACCTGATATCACAAGAGACGTTGGGTGTGTTCAAATTACAAGTATCTCACAGATTATCCCTTCAGCTCTTCAGTTTATCTTGTCTCTGCGAGCAGACATACTGTATTCTCGAGCCGAGAAACAAGTCAATGAAGTGTACACACTCTCTAGGGACAAACAACCTGCTGCCTTTTATATCCACCGAGTCTCCCACTGTGTCGATCTCATGACTCAGACTTTCCACTGATCTCTGCATCTTCAGAGTTTGCTCAACTCGAATCAGCTTTGGAAAACACTCTGATAGACCCTTGTGAATAGATGAAATTAACAATGCTTCAAGAGGTAGGATTTTTCAAGGCACTTTTCAATAAAAATCATCGAATATGCTCTTGAAAAAAATCGCTCACAAGCTCAGTCTTTTCTCCGCCGTACAGCGCTGCAATGTTAAAGTGAGCTCACAATTTGGCTTTATGTTCCATTCGCAGCTCACACTTCTAAGCGTTTGCTATACTTTTTGAAAAACTTTGACAGAAAATCTGCTATTTATTCCTTTCCAGGCATAAAATGTAAAAAAAAAAAAAAAATCCTGTGTTTTGAGTAGCAATACTTTTGTGGCTGTTTTCCCAATAGTTCTCCTTTCAAAATAAAAAAACATCAATTAATTAATAAATAATCCTGTTTTTTAAAAGTGGCAGAACATAAAGGAAACAAAATCTTCAGTCAGAATAAAGAACAAATGTCTGAACTTGGTTGAACTAACACTCTCTGAAGGCAGCGATACGTCTGTTCGCGTTGGAAATCCTTCAGCTTCAGTGGTTGTTCCCTCCAGCCTCCACTAAACTAATGTACAGACAGGATCACAGAGATGATGGTCCGCAGGAAAGTAGAACAGTCTGGACTTTGTGATAAACCACTAGCTCTGTGTTCTTTGAATGCCTGGTAGCAAAACTCAAATCAACTAATTGGGTTTGAACCTCTTGGTGATGCATATTGACACCCACACCCTCAATTTCTACAACCACTGTGTTATTTTGAAGATAAATTCGGCTTCATCACTTTTTTATGGATCCCATATTTCCACCTAATTTGCTGAAAATCTTCCTCATTTCTTCCTGAAAAATGGCTTGTATTCAGCTGCAAATTGAAAGGACACTTCCATGAAGCACAATTTGGTTCCAATTATGAGTTATTAAGAAGCCACTCTTTATATTGTGGAAATTACACATTAGGTAAATGCAAGAGACATCAATAACCATCAGTGTGTCCTAGAAAGACGAACAAAAAGTCTCTATTGGATCAAAAATGTACCACACTGAGTCCCTTTATTTAGCAGCATATGAGGTAATAATGTAGTCATATGAAGAACTGGTGAGTCGGCGAAAGATTGGAGGGATTTTATTATCATCCCAGTAGTTTGAAACAAAACAAGAAGCTGAAAACTACCAATACAATTCAACCAAAATGCAGCATTTAACCCTCTGAACCCCAAAAACTGGGCCATTTATCACAGTCAGACAGTCAAAACAGAGAAGACAAGTCACATGTTTACCTTTCTGTCAAATCTAAGCCAAAGGTCATGCTATGTCATCAAATTCACTTTATTCTATATATCTCATTTGAAAATCACAAGAAGTAAAGCATTTGCTCGACCAAGAGACTTTTTTGCTGAACTCAGTTGAACTGCAGGCTGTGGTTTACACAGAGCAGATAGGAAACAAGCGTGGGAATAAATTCTAAATGTAAATAGTAAAATATCTATAGTATGTAGAGCCACCTACTTTTTTGTTTTTAAAATTTATGGCATTTTAACTTTGTTACACAACCATGACTTCTAGTCATGGTTGTGTTGTTTCCATGACTAGAAACAATCACTGTTTATATTGCAGTGAATAATAATTAGCCCAGGCCGCCGTATAGCTCACTGAGTTAAGGTGTTACCATGTAGGCGCAGGTCACCAGCAGCGGTCATGAGTTTGAGTCCGGCTCAAGACCCTTTGCTGCATGTCACTCTCCTCTATACCCCTTTCTCTCTATATAAATATAAATGGGAAAAACTCCCCCAAAAAATACTTTAAAAATAAATAAAATAATAATAATAATTAGCCCACAGTGAGGGAAAATGTAACAGGAGCACAAAAAGAAACAACCACAAACTGTTCAGAGTTCAACCAGTTACAGTAAATTGTTGTTCACCGATTATTAAGCACATCGAGGTGTATTACTTTTCACTTATCTATGCATTATATACTAATATTTATTTCTAAAAAAAAAACTTGAAAATATCTTTCTAATCTTTAGGAAATTCTGAGAAATGTTTTCAGAAAGTTAACAGGGAAATACGAGCCCTACAAACTACATTGGTGCATTTGGTTGTAAGAATTCTTTTTGTTGTTAGCAGTGACTCAGAGCTCTGGGGTTTGAACTCATGCAAATGGAAATCATGACTTTCCTAAAGCTTTTCCAACCGTATCAGAGAAATGCTTTAGTTAAGTCAGAAGAACCTTCTAAAGATTACACCAAGGGAAACGCCTCAACCTCATTTTACTCCTCAGTTTGAATATTATACCATCAAGGAAAGCCCTTAAAACTGGCACTTGATGAATCCCATCATGCATTTCACAGAGAATTATGGGACCTGTGGGAGGTAATTAAAGCTGGCAGCCGCAAATCCAGGTGCACCAATTAGTAGCTAATAATCATAATAAGATAATTATTTCCAAGTGCATGTATGGAGGAGATCCCTTAGATTGTATGTAGCTATTATTGATCCATTTTCTTTTTTATGCTGTTAAGTTGAATCATTATATGCCAGTTCATTTCAAATTAAAACTCCTGACTGAATGTAATGAAAGATGCCTTTTTCAGTTAATTAACATTTTGTGGCAGTTCAAGATCTAAAGAGTGCTTTTTTTCCCCTCCTAAAAACACAACAATACACACTGATGATATATGACAACCTGCCATCAGTCATCCTGCACAAACTGTGAGTCTCTGCTGGTGACACCCACCATGAAGCCTGAAGGAAAAAAGATTCACAGCAAAGTCACATCCCAGCACCGCGCTCCTGGCACCCGGTCCCATCTGGAAAAACATCACCACACCGAATACACAAACACACTTGGTTTTTTTCTTCTTTTTCTTTTGCAAAGACATTGCCAAACAGCAGTCGAAGCCTGGTTCTTGGTCAGGAGACAACTTTCATGTCTAATCACAAGACAGTCAGGCAGGCTTTAATATTCCTGCACGGGCCAAATGGGCCAACAGATTAGTGGCCAGCTGCGAAAATGGGATTTTGATTTTCAGACCACATATTGGTTAGTGTCCCGAAACTCCATCCAAATATTATTAGCTGTACAAACCTCTCCTGAAAAACAGATTCGGACACCTCAGGAGAAACGAGGCGGATGAACATTCAGACAATCTGTGTACCTATGAAATGCTAATGCAGAGACTCCACAGAGGCCACAGAGACTCCAGATCAAGACAATGTGGTTTAAAAAGTGCTCCTCATTTGACTTTGCACAAATTTGCACGATGCAGAGATGATGTGAAGTGACGAGAGGGAGAATCGAGGAAACACTTGCAGTGAAATGAGACTTCAGTTTCCGATGACGGCGGCATAAAGAGATTAGAGGCTCCCACAAAGAATGGTCTTCTGTATCATCGCTCCAGTCTGCTCCAGGCAACCTGCCTGATCCTCGCCACTCTGAACAGCAATGAGAGAATTGAAACATCCTCCGTGGAGGCAGAATACAAACGATTCCCGGGTTACACGAGGAGAGAGGATGTGAAATTAGGTAATAAGAAGAGTCTGTGGGTGGGAAAAGGGGGTATTGAAGGAATAAAAGAGTAGCTATCGTAGAGCATCCAGCAGGCGGGAGCATACCTATGTTCCCCAGGTCCTATGTTCCCCGCTTTGTATGGGACCGGGGAACAAAGGAACCTTTTTCTAAATAAGGTTCTATATTCCCCGCTTTTCCCCAAAAAGGTCCTATGTTCCCCGCTTTGTATGTGACTGGGGAACATAGGACCCTTTTTAGGAAAAACGGGGAACATAGGACCCTTTTTAGGAAAAACGGGGAACACAGGACCCTTTTTAAAGGCAGATGGGGGAACATAGGACCCTTTTTAAAGGCAGATGGGGGAACATAGGACCCTTTTTAGGAAAAACAGGGAACATAGGACCCTTTTTAAAGGCCGATGGGGGAACATAGGACCCGGGGAACATAGGACCTGGGGAACATAGGGATGACCCACAGCAGG
>OMNN01064761.1:0-13819 GCA_900302755.1 Chromis chromis
TTCCGCTATGTTTCAGGAAGAGCCACAGCACACATTTGATATTTGGCATCTAAGATACACGAGGAGACAGGACTGAAATTTCTATTTAATGCATGACACTTTGTGGTCCTGCTGTGGTACTTGATGCTGTGCTCCTTGTAAAGGGAGAGCCGGCCTTTGATCTGGATCTCAGACTCATTTCCGAGTGCTTTTGTAATTGTTCTTTGCAGCTAAACCTGCTGCTTCTGAGTGATGTCTTGGATTAGTTTCCAGTTTAAGTGCCACTTCATAGGCTGTTGTGGTTGGAAGACACACCCAAAAACAACCAAAACCATATTTCATCAGTGTGCTACCGTCTTGTATGCGCCTCTCTGTCAGTGTGAATGCAAATCTTTTCACACTCGTTCCATGTTAAAAGTAATACAGCATTTCTACCAGGTCCAGACAAGTAAGATTCCAAGATTGCCATCCTGATTTTAAACGCAAGTGTGAGGAGGGTGGTTATCCAGCTTTAAGTCCAACACATTAAACTGTGGTCGTATTAGCAGAGAGTATGTCTGAATCCAGGAAGACCCTCGTTCCTTCATCTGAGTGGGTATCACTTTTGGTAGTTTTGTTCATTTGTTGCACAGATGATTGGATTTACAGAAGAATTCTACTGGACAAGAGTCAGAAGCTTAACCTTTGGTCTCAAATGTAGTTTAGAGCAGTGGTTCTCAACTGGTCCAGTCTCAGCAGTTTATCTGGGTGTAGTCGGTTGGTATATTTGGACACTTTTGCCAAGTTTTGGGCATATTTTGTCCCATTTTGACAGATTCTGAGCACATGTTGGTTTATTTTTGGCACGTTTTAGCATAAATGTCTCCAATAAGCTGGCAGAGCCACATCTAGAGGTTAATAGTGGACAACTACTGGTGTCACCACCACTAAATATCCTGCTATTGAAAGCAAACTGTGTCATAAGAAACACATCCTTTAAAATAAAAGACGTTATACCACTACTTTTGTGAGGGGGGCATGCTTCTGCGACCCTCTAAAAATGGCTTCACGACCCACTTTTGGGTCCCGACCCACCAGTTGAGAACCACTGGTTTAGACCATTTGTAACATAGAAAACAACCATGAAATAGCAGTAAAGACATATGCCTTACAGATTAAATCATTCATAAAACTCTCATGCTAATGCCCTTACATCCTGATTTCCTTGTTGATGTTTGTTCACAGCTTTTAGAGCATTAGACTAGCTTTAATGAAAGGGTTAGCACACGGGTCTCCTCTGATCACCAAACAGACCTTTTTCCTTTTTGAAGCACACTGTTGCTCCGGCTGCCTAACCTGATTTGAGTGCCAGCTGCATTTCAGTCTGCACAAAACAAAGTTAAAGTCCTCTCTCGAAGGGAAACGGACCAGTCATAAAATACTGATTCCTCTGATATTGTGGGTCTTTGCCACCTTGTTTATTTCATCAGTATTTCAATGTCAAAGACAAAATAGAGAGGGTTGCCGGCTGTTGGAGGAGAAATCATTTCTTGGATTCTTGTATCTTGTGCACTGTGTGCTCACATTTTGGCCTAAGTCAGACAACTTTATTACCCTTTCAATTTATTTGTGTCATGTTGCCGTAGCAGGACCTGCAACATCTAGTTTATCGTAACCATAAAGAATGTTAGTGACAGAAGAACAATTGGTTCAAATTCAGTCAGACAGAAACAAGGAGGGGGTGTATGAAGCTATTATAAAGTTGTGTGTGTAATGGGTCCCTAGCCACGTTCCTCGTCATCCCATCAGTCAGGTTTAAGACCACAGGGCGCCCGGCAGCTCCAGCAAGCCTTCTGGGACCTAGTATAGCTCAGAATGAAATGACACATCTTGACATCTTAAATTCAGCAAGATTAAACCCACACCAGCAGAGAAGCAGCCAGGCCACTCTTGTGCTGTTTTATGCCCATTTCCACCTACTCCTCTACCCTTCTTTTGTTCCTTTAAACTGTCTTCAGAGAGCTCAGTTTTATCGTTGTCTTTGAGGGCCTGTCTGGAAAATGGAAATAGTTTTCCTGACTTTCTTCTTCACAAATGTGCCTGACTGTGTATCTTTTTCTTTTCTTTCCGTAGAGAGGATCAGAAGAGCTGAGTATGTACAACAGTCCCAACTCTGGCATGAGCAGTATCAGTGGTGAGTTCGTTCCGACCACCTCTGAATAGGGAGGGGATTGATGGAATTTGCATGAAGCCATTTGATGGGTAGTGGCGGGCGGCATTAAAAGAAATCAAAGGATTAATAGGTGTTTGAAAAGTGAAACAGGCTGCGTGAGTTGATCTGTTCTCTCATGGGAGCTATTTAGTGTCTGAATAACATCACGCTCCTTAGTAGGTGGGCACCCACACACCACAGCATGTGACTGGAACAGACGTAGTGGATACCACTGCATTTTAATGCCTCCTCGTCGTTTAGATGATATCAGGAGCATCTCAAAGAAAACTGCAGCTGGCATTCAGGATGACTGAAGGAGATGTTCACGTCGCCACATATAATAAGAGCAATGTTAATGCAATACATTAGAGTCTGAGACATGATCTCTTTAATTAGAATTGCAGTCTGATGTCGCCCCAGGGACCTGTCTAGTAAAGTGAGGTGGTATTTATGTTAGGTAGCTATCAGTTCTGAATAACCAGTCTTGCAGAGATGAACGGTAGATTAAAATGAAAATCTGTCCAGGCAACATGTTTCAGGTTTACAAAAACAGGCATTCTAACAAGACAACCTCTAACATTAAAGCTTAGTAGGTCAGGCGTTGTGCTACAAAACCAAATTATTCTTCGCCTTGGGCTAGTGTGACATTCTTAGCACAGTGTAAATCTTTCATCATCAAGATAATCATTACTTTCAGAAGAAGAGAGAAACCTGAGAGGAGTTTAGTTCAGCAGTTCAGAACATAAATGGATTGGTCAAGGTATACGGCATGACATTTTGGTCCAGCTGTTTAAACTTCTTTTTTTCTCAATCACATTTTTGAATTAGGAATGCATTTCCTTGCTGTCCCTGAACCAGTGCTGTTAGGGATTATTATTTTGTACAATTGTCCCAATACATGTAAGCTGTATGGTTAATCCAAACCGGTTGAGCAGTCAGCATCGGCCATTCTGAAATCACATGGGGGAAAACAGTTATCCAAATATGCCATGCCATGCCAGACAGATTCAAAGATTTCACACTCGAGGTTTTTTCTTAGCAATCAGAAGCCTTACCCCGAGGGTACACTGAGCATGTAAAGTGTGCAGGCTGTTTAGTGAATGACTACTGTATCATTACTCTTCCACTATAATCAAGTCTTTTTTTTAAAGTACAAAAAAAAGTAAAGTCTAAAAGAATTATCACTTTAGCTAGAAAGACAGGGGAACACATTGTTGCGTTAGTGCAGAATGTAGAACAACTCTAACCTCATCTGTTAGTCAGAAAGATTGAGAGGTGGACTGAAAACTCATCGTTAGCTTTGGTCTTTTCTAACTTTGGAGATTTTAGCCTTCAGACTGATCAGCTATCATTGTATTGCACAGTCCAGTTAATCAGTGCTTATGCTAAAATTTTAGACGGGGCTTCCAATGGCAGTGATAGTAAGAAGCTCAGGGTGGAGGAGGCCCCACCGTCTCGTGTGATCCACATTAGAAAGCTGCCCAACGAGGCTTCAGAGGCTGAAGTCATTGCCCTCGGCCTGCCTTTTGGCAAAGTCACCAATATCCTCACATTAAAGGGGAAGAACCAGGTGAGTGGATGAAATAAACAGACAAGTTGTACTTCTCGTTTTCTGTACTAAACAATTATTCAGCATGAGTTTGACAACACGGATATATTTCTACAGTAGAGACCAGTCCTGGACAACAATGCTTTTTACCCCGAGGACAATAGTCCAGTTTTTGTGTCTTGAACTGTCAGGAACCAATTGTTAGCTGACTTCTTACTGTACCACACTAGTCCTTGGACACATTCAGCCTTGTTATCGACAAGTGCATCTGAAACATACACACAGCTCTATACAAAAGCTGGCCCAAAGCTTATCGTCTGTCTGCTTAGGAGGGCTGGACTTGGCTTTCGTCCCCTTGATTCTTGTCACCTACAGCTGCTTCTCACTGCACCAGTGTCAGCTAGTCTTGTATTGAACAGCAGCTGGCTCATGTTAATGTTGTGACAACTTAATCTGTGTTGGTCTGATAATAACACCTCAGTGGTAAACTACAGTTCACTCTGGTATGGTGGAGTAGGAGGACTCTGGTGAACACTTTGCTGTTGTGACCCCTGGCAAAGAGTTTTTATGTATTCAAATCTGTAAAGTCTGTGGCAGATTTCTTAAATGACTTACCAAATCAATAGATTTCAGTGAAAGGATGACATGTAATCACCTCCTCAGTGGTAACGGCGTTGGTGAATGTATGAGAGTTTTGTTTTCTCTACTTCCAGGCATTCTTGGAGATGGGGACAGAGGAGGCAGCCATTACTATGGTTAACTACTACACAACAGTTACCCCTCATATCCGCAATGTCCCTGTCTTCATTCAGTACTCCAATCACAAAGAGCTCAAAACTGATGCCAGCAATCAGGTTAGTAGAGATGACTAACAGACCGCTGGGTTGAACACTACACACCTGTACACTTTCAGTTGTAGAAAATCTAAAAAAAACATGGCCTCTTCCCATGTGCCTTGTTAGTACTTGGTTGGGAATTAATATTGGCTGTCTTAACACTTTGAAATGTGAAAGTAATTCAAGTCTAAAGACCAATAAGTATAAAGGCTACCCGTTTAAATGTTTGACAGTCTTTTGGACATAAATGTCAAAGCTTGTCCTGCTGTCTCATTAATGGTTTGTGATAGGGGTTAGAGATGTTCCGATACCCACAGCACAAGTATCGGAATTGGTATCGGGAGGGAAAAAATGGTATCGGCCGATACCGAGTACCGATCCGATACCAGTGTATTATAAAAAAAAATATCATACCACGCCTGCATGACTGTGATATGATTATCATTGTGGTAAGGCCTGGCTCAGGTTAAGACCTTTGTAAAACACGAATAAATACAGCAAATTCCCAGTTGAGGCCTGTTGAGGGGCAATAAATATCAAAAGTATTTATTATATATTTATCGTAGTATTTACTTCCTCCTCCGTCAGTCAGCTGAGTCAGCTCGTGTCTTGATTGGCTATTGTTCCGGTACACGTGACGTCACACACTGTGCTGCTCAGAGAACATCACACACTGCAGGATTTCTAGTCACAAATATTAAACATGTTCATATATTATACAGCCCACATTCATGCCGTTTGTTTACACTGAAGTCACGTTTGACAACGGGAGACTTGGAATATTGAGCGTGAAGAACCTGATACTCTGCTGAAGAATGGGTTAGTGTGTGGTGAGCTCCGTAGTGCACATCACACACTATAAGATCAGAAGAGAGAAATCTTGTGTGATCTGTCTTTTTTGATCATCAAGTGTGTGGTCTCTGAATGTGTGAAGGTTTGAAGAATCCTGTAGTGTGTACCGGGCTTAAGCATAGGTCCGAGCCTTGCGTCAACCGTGTCAACAGGCTCTGGCGCTGTGCGTCTGTCACGTGATCCATTCTTCCTCGTCGGCGAAGAAGAACTGTGCCAGAGCTAATGGAGCTAACCAATAAATAGATTACTAATTTAATAAATTACGTGGTATCGGATGGTGCCTGGACTCCAGTACTCGCCGATACCGATACCAGCATTTTCGGCAGTATCGGAGCAATTTCCGATACTGGTATCGGAATCGGAACAACTCTAATAGGGGTCGTCTCTTTGTCTTTTGTGCTCGATTATTGAGAATAGAAATTGACACCTTGTGTTTGGCTGTAGCGGACCCAGGCAGTGTTGCAGGCGGTATCAGCAGTCCAGTCACCAAGCTCAGATGTACAGGAGGTTCTTGCTGCAGCCTCCAGTCCTGTGCTACGGATCATCATTGACAACATGTTTTACCCTGTTACGCTGGATGTACTGCAACAGGTGGGTAGCAGTTGTCGTGAGCAGATTGAGCGCTCGTGAGTGAACTTTTGAAGTTTCTATTTTTGTTGTTGTGTTTGCAGATTTTCTCCAAGTTTGGCACAGTCATGAAGATAATCACCTTCACCAAGAACAATCAGTTTCAGGCCCTACTGCAATTCAGTGATCCCGTCAATGCACAGCAGGCCAAACTGGTAAGAGGTTGCTACTAGGCTTTATTAAAGCTTTTACTAGTCATGCTTTTACTGCTAATCTCTGGATGTGTAGTTATTCGTTTGTGCTTTGCAGTACCAAATGTGACGTTTTTTCCCTGTCTGCCAGGCACTGGATGGGCAGAACATCTACAATTCATGTTGCACATTGCGTATCGACTTTTCCAAGCTGGTCAACCTAAATGTCAAGTACAACAATGACAAGAGTCGCGATTACACCCGACCTGAACTGCCGGCTGGTGACGGCCAACCCAGTCTGGACCCCACGGTAGCTGCTGCCTTTAGCAAAGACTCCAACTCGCTCCTCGGTAAGATCCCAGGTAGATCACACTTTTATTATTCCTTCTTTAATCTTGTTGTTGTTGTTGTTGTTGTTACCCTGGCCTAATGCTGTTGACTGCACACACAATTATTTGGCAAATTATGTTCCTCTGGATTTTGTCTGTTGTTAAGAAAATACAATGGCCTCAGTTCAAAATGTTGTTGAACTTCAAACCTGAGTGTTTGACAGAGAAGTTTAGCCTTTCTCTGGGGAATATACCAGTGTGCACAATTATTAGGCTAAGGAATGTTAATTGCAGATAATAATTTAACTGTTAAAAATATATTACCCAACAATGCAGAAGCCTACTTTTGTCATCAGGTGAAGCCTCTTACTATTGATAGATATGAGTTCAAACCCCTGCGCTATGATGTAGGAACGTGGGGCCAGTAGAAACTACGCATCTCGCCTGCATGGAGGACAAAGTGGAGGAAAAGACGGTGCTGCATTTGTCCAAATTCCCCAAATTATATAACACAACTTTACAAGTGTATTGAGACTCGGGGAGAAATGTTTTCGTAATAGCAAGCCTGGTGCTAACACTTGCTGCGTACTAGCAAGGCTACTGCTAATGCTTGCTACTTAACACCGGACAAATACATCTTCGCTGATGAAGTTTTGCAACAAACTGAAAGCTTCCAGCTTGAGAAGATGGTGACGTCACCCAGCTGGAGGGTTTTGAAAACTCCGCCTATTATTTTTGCTCGCTAGTCCACCACTTCCCAGGAGCTGTACGCTGAACCCTGCGCTGAGCACAGCGCTGTGTGAAAGCCGCTTAAGTGTAACAAGTAACACAAATGAACAATTTAATAACATTTCTGGCCTTTCAAAAATATTCAGTGACTAATAGCTGCCCTTCTGTACAATAACTGCCATCTGCCTTCCATCCATAGAGTCTTAATCACCCTTTGTGGACGCAGCAGCCACAGCGTCTGAATGCTGCTCTAAACGCTGTATTGTCCCTCACTGTAAATCTCACATTTATGAAGTGCCCACAAGTTCTCAGTAGGATTTCCATCAGGTGAGGAAGGGCCATCTTTGAGGTCTTTGCTGGCTAGCTAAGTAATTGCACGCATTAAGATGAAGAAATGATCCTGTCATGGCCTTTTAGCATGCTGTGGACTTCCTCCTGTACCACTGTTTGAAGAAAATACATCCCAATAGGCCAATAGGTTTGGAAGCTGATTTTCAGTCTGTCTTATTCTAGTGAAGTAGTTCTTATCCATGATAGCAGCCCCCCTCTCTCACTTTGCTGGTGTCTCAAAGTGGTGTCCATTGGCCACCAGTGATCCAGCCATAGATCTGTTTATCTCCTCTGTCCATAAAGCCTTTAACAATCTGTCTTGAGGTATTTCTTGGTCCAATCTTGCCATTTCAAGTTGTGAATTTTATTTAGTGGTTAACGACACTTACCAATGCTGCTTATCATTCTGGCACTTTAATGCTACTCTTATTGGTACTTTTTAATTGTTATTTTTAAGAGAAAAAAGGCAAATAATGAACAAAATTTTCTCATACTACTCTAAATAACAGGCCTGAGTAGCACTCTGCAAGAGCATTGTTTGAGCCAAAATACAATATTACAGCAAAAGAAAGTAATCTTTTGAGCAACTCACTTGAAGCCACTAATGTTTTGGTGATGGGAATGATCAGAGTACTGCGGGCAGCGTCTCAGGTTTTGCTGGACAGGTTTTGTCCAGCCTGATATCAGAATTGAAAACTCCACCTTGGACAGATATTAAGTGAATGTCGGTGCACTGTAGGGCTGGTCCCGGGTATTCGAATATCCAAATATTTGTTCGTTGTGGTGGTATTCGGATAATAATCTAGATATTGGAATAGTTGGTCTGCAGTGCCCACATCACTAAATCCCTGCTGTTCTGTGTGCTCTGAAAGTGAAACTGCAATTCTGAGCCAGAGATCAAATGATGCTCTGATTTACAGACTGATTTATGAACACAGCCACAGTTAAGCAAACGGATGGCCCCGAATGTATGCTTGTAATCATTAGCCTATGTTAGCAAGGCATGGACTACGAGCTCAGCAGTCAAACTGTTCATTTCTTTGTCTGTATGTGATGAACTTTTGCCCCGTGGCTCGTTTAATACCTGGGCTTGGGACCTATCCCCTGTGGTGGGCGTGTTTTGGGCACTCTATCTGTGCCAGCTAAATCTCTTTTTGGCCTTTTTTTTTTACCTGAAGTAATGCTGTTACCTAATAAAAATGCACACCTTACAAAATGGGCTAATTAGTTTAGGCCACACCCAACCTCATTACACAAATACATGTCACCTGAAAATGATGAAATCTAATGAACGTTGGGGTTTACATGCTTTGAAGTTGGAAAGTGTTCATAGAAATAAGGATAAGGTCAGAATATTGACTTGCCTACTAATTGTGCACAAACTCTAAACAGCCAGATGGTTCTAAATGATAAGGCCATGTGATTAGATTTGACATGGAGTGGACTGTTTTGATCAGATTGACCAGTTTAAATGATTTGTAAACTCTATGTCATTTTTTAGATAGGGAATAGTGTGTTTCAGTGAATTTCAGTCCTAACCTAAGCGTGTCAATCATTTGCATCCTGTGTTGTAATGCTGTGGTTTAGTGGAAGTGCCACTCACCATTCCATGATTGTCTTGTCTGCTTTGTCTGTCAGGAGCCCTGAACCCTCTGAGTGCGGCAGCAGCTGCTGCTGCTGCTGCAGGGAGGGTGGCCCTTGCTGGACAGGCGGGATCCAGCGGGGTCCTGCTGGTCAGCAACCTAAACGAGGAGGTTAGTAACACACATATGAACACCAGTAAGATGGACCATCTAAGGCTTAGACTACACCACCCCTACCTACCACCTCCATCCATCTGTTCTTCTTTTTTCTGTTGCGGGTTATGGTCAGTCGTTCTCTTTGTGGTACCATTCCCATTGGATTGTCTTCTGTTAGCCTTTCAGGGTATATTTTAAAGTCCATGGTGGGATTTTTTTTCCAAATGCACACTTGATCTGACAACTTGAATCAGTTGAACTAAACTACTTAATTTGGTGTATTTCCCTAGAGCACTTCTATGATCTTGGGATAGTTCAGTTTCTAGGAAGCTTTCAAGTCTTAGGCTCCGTCCACACGAAGCCAAAACGCTTATAGTTTCAAAAACGTTCTTGATAAGGACGGAGCTGATTCAGTAAATCTGTCCGTCCACACGAATTCACTTGATACACCTGAAAACGATGTAAAACACATGCCAGGCCTGTTGGTGGCGCTGTGACGGCGTAACGGAAACTGGCGGCGGGACTTTAGGCATGCGCAGAAATCTGTATACGATGTAAACATAGAACATGAAGTGGTGTATTGTGTTTTCCATATGTGTTTGGTGAACATGGTGATAATGCAGAAGAAGTATATTTTGCTGTAATGGCGATAATAAGGTGACTAGCTTCAGCAGTACACACCAACACTGTACGGCACCATAGTTGTAGTCCTTTTCTGAGTTTGGCGCATGCACATTTATCGAGAGGTGGAGCTATGACGCAAGCGTTTCAGAAAAAGATCGGATACAGCGTAAACACGGAGCCGCGAAACCACCGTTTTCAAATCTTTCCACTCTGGGACCTGGTTTCAGAAATGATCGTTTTTAGACCCCAAAACGCTTCGTTTGGATGATACACCGGTTTGACGAACTATTTGTGCGTTTATGCCTGGGCTCGTCTTCGTGTGGACGGGGCCTAAAGTCACTCTGGAAGATGCCGTGCTGTGTTTGTGTCTGCTTGTTCTGTCAATCAGGCCAATATGCAGCCTTAAGAAGAACTGAACGGGCTCCTGCTGTGCCTCTCCTCCTCATGGGGTCACAGTCAGGTTTACAGCATGCGGTCAAAATACCAGGCATTGGTGAGATACTAAGATGGACATGCAAAGAATATATCACATCATAATGAAGTTATACGACACCACACTGGAAAATGTTGTTCTTTTGCCTTCTTAGTTTCCGACAGTGAGAGCCCAGGTGGGTGGTATAAGACAATGACCATGCAGCCACCACGTCCCCAGGTCAAGTCCAGTCAGGGATCTTTGTTCATCTACTAAAAGCAAAAACACATCTGAAAAAAGCTTTTATATCTTATCTTATACATGTATCTGATATAACAAAGACATTTCCTGTGCGCAATTTCTCCTCACCCTGACCATTGCTCTCTATCACCAAGTAAATGAAAAAATATGAATGTGAATACTTCAGCTTGGTACAATAACACTGTACAGCTTCTTTTCAGAAGCTGGTAATATGATCAAATCTCCCAATCGTCACTCTATATAATGAAAATATAAATAAGACCAGTCCAGATATAATGGATGCAGAAAATCACTTGATAATGTTCATCATAACAAAATAAGTGCAAATGGAGATTCAAGTGAGTACCAGAGCTTCCTATATGGTGCCACTTTATCATACAGAGACAACATGATCAGTCTGAATGTGCTACTCTGATGCTCAACATTAAAGCTGCAGTCGGAAGAAAGCCACAGTGCGAACGTTTGCCGCCCTCCTAAGGCAGCTCTTCCCTCTCCCCTTTCTGTTCTAAGCCCCTCGCACCACACAAGCATGGTAGCCAAGCTAAAAGTTAACATTCATTTGCGGCTTCACCCGGGATCTGATCAGTGTAAAGCCCTATGATTGGCTAAAACCTCCTGCCATGGGCTAGATTTTCTAAAGCTTTACAATAGAACCAGTAGTAGGTGGAGAAATGTAGTTTCCTCTAGGACAGTGGTTCTCAACTGGTCCAGCCTCAGGACCCACTATGTCTCTATTAATAACAGTCGCGACCCAAAGTTTTGAAGTTTGCTGTTCCTGTTAACACATTAAGGTTTATCTGGGTGTAGTCTCTACGCATTTTGATACAGCTTGGGGAAATTTTGGCTTATTTTTTGCTCATTTTGGTATATTTGGACACTTTTGCCAAGTTCTGGTCATATTTTGTCCCATTCTGACAGATTCTGAGCACATGTTGGTTTATTTTTGGCACGTTTTAGCATAAATGTCTCCAATAAGCTGGCAGAGCCACATCTAGAGGTTAATAGTGGACAACTACTGGTGTCACCACCACTAAATATCCTGCTATTGAAAGCAAACTGTGTCATAAGAAACACGTACTTTAAAATAAAAGACTTTATACCACTACTTTTTGGGGGGACATGCTTCTGCGACCGTCTAAAAATGGCTTCACGACCCATTTTTGGGTCCCGACCCACCAGTTGAGAACCACTGTTCTAAGACCACTTCACTTGCAGTACGCTGCAAGGTTAGTATAGAACTTTTGCTCAATAATGTCAAGAAATAATGCCTATCCCCACTTTACGTTCAGTCTCCTCACCATGAACACTACATCTTAGCCTGTGAATGTTTTCTGCTATTTAATGAATAATGCAGTTGTATAATGTTATTGGTGGCTCATTGAGGAACAGTTCCAGGCCTATTATGGCACATAATCCACACAAAACCACAAATTGTCTGTCTTAAACTTGATTTCTTGTATGGATTAAACAAACAGGGTACTGTGCTAGTTGGTGAGTGGTGGTGGTGCTGGTAGCTGAATTTTCTTTGGACAGAGTCGGGCTAGGTGCTTCCCTGGTTCCCCTATTCCAATTTTTTATGATAAGCTAAGCGATCCAGGTGGCTCTAGCTAAAGCGGTCATATCTAACTTTCACCAAGATAGCAAATAAGACTTCTCAAAACAGTCCTCTTTCAAACATCGACAGAAAACCCAAACTGAATGTGCAGCGTTAAGCGCACAATGAAAATCCTATGGAAATTGAAGGATGTTAATCTTTACGATCTTGACTCATGCCAACACCAAAAAGGCAAAATATGATCATCTGCTGCTTCAGTTTTGGCCGTCATATTATAAACGTGTCTCTTGTCGGGGCTGCTGTGCTTCAGAATGATTGCAGTAATCACAGTAACTTAATACTCAAATGTTCTTACTTAGTGTAACTGCTAAGTGAAACAAGGTAGGCTGTTTAATTTCCTCTTATGCCATTCAGTCGTTTTTTTTTTCATGTAGTCCTCGGATCCACTGTGCAGCTCAGCCCCTATCTAAGGCAGACTGTCTTAAACTTTTCCGGCCCATGAGCCAAATTTAATCATCTGAGTCTCGCCCTGGGACCCGGGCTCATTAAAATGCACTGGTAAACTCGTCATGTCACCGGAATCAGGTCGTCTCTCAGCTCCCGATTTAAGAGACCTCAGTTTTAGACTGAAGCCAGAAAGGCCCCCTGTCTCTGCGGTCTCCTGCTAAATTCCCTGCGAGTTCAGCTGGAGTTCACTCCACCTTGTGATTTTTTAAGTTGTAGCCTATGGCCTGTGCCGCCCCGTCACAGACTGCATCAATAATGCAGAGACCACAGCCTGCTAACATCTCAGCCTTTAGCGAAAGGTCTGCTCGACAACACGGCGCTCAAACAAAGGCAGGCTGCAGACGTCTCAGACTAGCACCACGAGAACAAGAGCACTAAAACCCGGGCTATTTTAAGTACACATACGCACTACTTACACACACTGCAGACGTACAAGTGCAAAAGGACGGATGAAGAGATGAACACAATCTGCAGCTGTATAATACCCAGTTGTGCACACTCTCAGATAAGCACACACACAGATGAATGGATAAGTGTGCGGTATGTACACACACATGCAGACATAATCAGGAGTGTGTGCAGTATGTGGCTCATGTAGCTGGTCTATTGAATTACCACACGGGAGCAGAGTAGCACTCAGTACAGCATTCCTCAGGAAGGGTACGTCCACCTCACACTCACACTCGCACACTCGCAGTAAAATACACACCCTGCTGTATCTCATCATGAAGCTACTGGGGAACATTTCCAGCTGTCAGATGAATACATCTCAAACTATTCATGAATTGAGGACAATGCTGGTTTATTTTTCCCACTGACTGAGCGGTTATTGTTGAAACTATCTTTTTTATGTTTTCAATGAGATTCATAGTCTGCAGTGCTGTGAAATGCTTTGCATAAAAAAGCATGTAAATCTTTAATTTGAGTAAAATGGAAAAACCTCAGAAGTGGAGGTTTTCAGGGTAACAGCATCAATGTGAAATCAGCGCGCGCGTGTGTGTGTGTGTGTGTGTGTGTGTGCGTGCGTGTGCGTGTGTGTGTGTGTGTGTGTGTGTCTCATTCTCCAGTCTTTTCTCCCATGCAGGGACTTTACTGAATTATTAAATTCCTACTTAGACTTTGTGGTTAAATGAAGCTATGCAAACAAGGACGAACTGTATTAAAAGCA
>OMNN01064761.1:13839-25298 GCA_900302755.1 Chromis chromis
CATAAACCAAACTTCCTCTCTGTGTTCTGTCATTTACCTGAGCGGTGTGTGTGTGTGTGTGTGTGTGTGTGTGTCTCATTCTCCAGTCTTTTCTCCCATGCAGGGACTTTACTGAATTATTAAATTCCTACTTAGACTTTGTGGTTAAATGAAGCTATGCAAACAAGGACGAACTGTATTAAAAGCACTCTAGCAGTAAGTGAATGCACTGTTTGACAAAACTGTTTAAATGTCTTTTGTGAAACAGGCTTAAAGAGTAAAACAATATCAAAATGCTGTCTGCAGCACTTTTGGGTTGTTTCTAGGACTTCTTAACTACTTAATCAATGACTTAATACTGCGCTTTCTGGACTACTGCTAATCAGTGTGGGAACTGCGGAGCCATTAACCAAATGCTGGGGAGTTTCTCTTCTCTAAAGCTTGAGGGGCTGAGATCTCTGGCAAGTGGGCTCCCAAAGCTGCAAAAGGCAAGATAAATGAGGAGGGGGGAATGACTCCTGGTGGAGAAGGAAGTGTGTTTACTCCCGATAACCATCATAATGATGGCAAAGCAACAGCAAACGTGCCTTCCACCACCGATGGTGCAGTCCTCCTAATAATAACCAAATGCACCACCTCCTCGACTTGCAACTGTAGAACCTGCCTGAGTCTGCGCAGTCTGAAAAGAGCCAGAACACGATTAGATGTATCATTTGCCAGGCTTTTGTCAAAATTCAATTATTGGTCTCTGAGATAATGCATGTTAGAATAAATAAAGCAGCGCCCCATATAGGCTAGTTCATTTATTACAGAAAACAGAAAACATACAGCTAAGATGAATTAATCCCAGCAGATTTCATCAAAATACCACCTGCAGTAAGAGAGATATCGAATGTGACAGAGAAACCAGCAGTTACTGAGCGCCTGCAGACGAGTACAAGGCCACAGCCGCAATTTCAGGAATACTCAGGTCGTTAGAAATGTTTCATAAGACATCAACAAAAACTCAAATGAAAAATGCAGCTTCTTTTTGATTCATTTATCTACCTTTGCATTTATATAGTACCTGTGAATACTGTCTCCATGCTATCTTCTGCTGGGAAACCTTGAGTCCTGGCATTCATGTGGATGCCACTTTGACATGTACCACCCACAAAAGAGCAAGACCAATGGCAACAGCACCACAATGTCTACAATACGCCTTGACATACCTTGAAAACTTCTTAAGAATGGTTCGAGGAACACAACAAAGAGCCCAAAGCAATGACCCAGCCTCAGATCCCAGACTGGTCAAGTATCCATAGGATGCACTGAGCCAAGCCTGTACATGGAGGCCACACACCGACAGACGTCAAACACCACAGGACATCCCCCAAGGCCCCACGGTATGAAGCAGTGTGAAGTTTATCTCCTGCTTGAAATTATAATCACACACAAATATTCCACTCTATCCAGTTGGGCTGGGTATCGCTCACAGGTTCAAAAATATAAAGCATCAGCCTTCAGCATGGAATGTTTTGTCAAAATAGTAAATGGCTCCGATCTAACCAGATCAGAATTTAGGTCTGGTTACAGCTACGGTTTAAAAACTGTATTTAATAATTGTAATAAAAAAACTACAAAAGTGGGGGAAAAAAGCACCATTATAATTAATAGGGGTGGGAATCACAGGGTACCTCACGATACGATACGATACACGATACATGGCTCACAATACCGATACTATTGATACTATCACGATACCACGATAATCGATACATTGCAAGACAATCACAGAACGATAAATCACGACATCTATAACTGAAAAATACTAAATGCCAGTGATGGACGTTGTAATGCTGGCGGCCCTCGGGGACGACAAAGGAAGCTTTGCTTTAAACATTGTATTAACGGCTGCAGGTCTTAAACGTTAGCTGCATCAGCCGCTTTCTCAGCGAGGAGTTCAGGATGGTGGCATTGCAGGTGGGTTTGTATGTTGGTGGTGTTGCCTGTGTACTTTACTTTAGCGAGGCAGTTCTTAGGGCATAGTCTTTGTCCAGCTGTTTGGTTCCCTCCATGTTGCCAAAGCCCAAATGGGTCCAGACTTTGGACTTAAACGTGGATGGGGCGTCTCTTACGGTAGCGTTGCTGTCCTCCATTATACCTGTACTAACTCTTCTTGGGCCAATTCATTTCCACTCAAGTCTCCTTCATTCATGTGATAAACGCCACCGTGTGGAGTCATTAAGTAGTGACGCTGGGGAAATGGCAGCTGGCAGGGGGATCTGGCAGGGTTTAGAGGCCTTATTAGAGCGCCTTATTATATTAATTAAAGTATTGATATTTGGCGCCAGCTTATCGATACTCATATCGCACAAGGAGGGATGACGATGTATCACTGTATCGATATTTTCTCCCACCCCTACTTGAAACTGTCACAAATGTTTTGAGAAAATGCAGCTTCCACAAAAAGGACAAATGGTCCTGTAATCCTGCCCTCTTCTAGAGCATTCTAATACATAATACTGATAACACTTGATGCAGTAGTTTAATAGTCAGTTACTTGTCATTTGCAAGGCATGGCTAAAACCAAAGAGCTTAGTGAGCTTGCTGTTGAGGTCAATCACTGAGAGAGATTTGCACATTGTGGTTGAGAAATGTTTTCACATGCCAGTGGCCACAGTGCAAAACATAATCAAAAAGTACAAGGAGTTCAACCCTAAAAATTTGAAAGTGTGTCTGCCAAAAGTGCCCTCCGTACTGGCAAGAATGGCAGCACAGGAGGCAAGAAGAATCCAAAGATGAACACCAAGACCCTTCTGATGCATCTGAGTAATTGTGGTATCAACATGTCCAACGAATACTATGTATTACCTAGATTTTGCAGAGCTCGGCGGGACAAAAGAGAAAGCTTTTTGTCATCAGTTCTGTTGTCAGATGAGTCAAAATGGAGTTGTTTGGACAAAGGAATGTGACTTTTGTTAGGAGAAAGAAAGAGGAAGCGCTAAACCTCAAGAACAACTTCCTCATGGTCAAACACAGTGGCGGTAATGGAACGCCTTGGGTGTGTTTTTCAGCCAGTGGGCCAGGCAACCTTGTCAAAGTGATTACTTCATCCTACTTGTTTTCAGACATTAATTTAGGTTTTGGATTTAGTTAGTTTGTTTTGTCTTGAGTATTTATTTTCTTTTTTGTCTTTATGATACTGTGGCATGTCTGAAATAAATGAAATGAAGGCATCATGAGAAAAGAAGACGACAGTAAGATTCTGGAGGAAAACATCAGGCAGTCTGCGGAAAAACTTGGTCTTGGGCAGCATTAGACCTTCCTACAAGACAAAGATCTAAAACATATAGAGTAGTCAAGAGAAAGCGTTTTGGTCCAGACCTAAATCCCATCAAGATTCTGTGGAGAGAACTAAAGACTAGCGTGATTGCAAGGAAGCATTCCAACCTTTAAGATCTGGAGATTGTTGCAGAATAGGAGCTAAATCCCAGTGGAGACGTGCAAAAAGCTTGTTAGCAAGAAGAAATAATCAGTGGCTGTGGTGGCAAATAAAGGCTTTGCCACTGATTACAGAGAGGATAAGAACAATTTTAAGTATAAATATTAAAAAACAGCAAAAGTTCAACTATATCATTAACACCTTACTATTTTTTGTCATTTCCATCAAGAAGACAGCTTTTGGTAGAATAAAAAATCACTCAAAGTCAAAACTTGGATAACTTTGGCCTTAACTGTTAACCCTTTGCGGGTTCATAGGGTTAATACACATAGACCACCTCCTCCTGTAACTGACCTGGGATGCAGACGGTGTGATCTCCTCCAGGTCTCCAAAGCAGCCATGTTTATGGCGGATGAGGCTCCCCCACAGCACCGAGCGACGGCAGGATGGACACTCTCCCTCCACTGGCAGCAGGTGGGAAGGCTCCGACTTCAGGAAACATCTGGCAAGGCAGATTAAATGACCGCTCATCCCACAGGACGGGTGGAAACAGCTCAGCTTGTCTGATACCTGGGGAGCAGAAGTGACAAAGATGGACCAGACAACTAGTTAGGATTTGACTGAATTGATGTAAAAGTTATCTATTTGACAAAAACAATACAAAAACTAAATAAAGGCAATGTTTGGAAATGAGAACTATGACAACATTTTTACATGTTATGTCAATGAATAAAAGCTGAACAAGAAAGTTAAAGACAATTAGGAAAAGATGAGCTCTTGTAACGTTATCAGATGATGTAGACGTAACGTTTACATCACTTCCAGTCAGGTGTCTTCTAGTTCACTAAAATAATTATTACTGTATGGAGGATTTTCATGTTGTGACCAGCACTGTGATGGGTCCAGTCTCTGAATGAGTTGTTACTTTACAGTCGATAGAACAGAGGGGTGCACTATGAGGTGACATTAATGTGTTAGTGATGCATGTTGAGTTGTCAGTGTCACACTATGGCAAGTTATGCTGCACAGCTAGCGTGTTCCAGAGGAGGTTGTGTTCAGAGTTCCAGGTTTTAATTGGCAGCAGGAAGTACCATCCTTTCACCAATTCTTTTCTTGCTGAATGAAACTGATTTTTAGCTGAGCAAATGTATATCTGCAAACCTGTGGTACATCAGAATACCACTGAACAAAGCCCTCCAGTTACAGTAAGGCAAACTGTATGTGTTGCGGTGCCTTGGGAACCTACATGTATTCAGTTACCGAAGCAGAAAATGCATCAATATGTTTTATGTTTGGTCCTGATTTGCAGCCAAATCTGGCAGCTAATTGAACACAGATTAGAAGATTGATTTGTTTATTGGTAGTTATACCAGAGAATAATCAATCAATATCATTAAGGTCACTTTCATTTGTCCAAAACCTAAAGTGGTTTCAGTGTATTCTGCATTATGGGACAGTGCCAGACCTAAATGCACTTCCTGAGTATCATGTTTAAATGTATGAAGTTTAAAGTTTCACAGTAACTAAGCGACTGCATTGAAAGTTTACTGAGTGGTAAAACAAAACTACTTCACAGAAACAAACACTTTTCTTGCAGCACTCCTCTCTTACATCATTTGCAGTAGCTGCACTGTTTACCGTAATACAGGTTTATATTCCGTATAGCTCTCTGTTAAAACAACCTGTAAGTAGGTGGCACATCAGTCCAGTTTGTGCAGAGGAAGAAGCATGACCAGTCCAACACAGACTGCGATATAGAAAGCCTGGGTTAACTCTGAGCGGGGTTTTAGATTCTGTTGAGCCAGCTAACATAAAGAAAGCCTGGCTTTGTCAATCTTGCTTTGTAGTTCCTCCCTCAAGTAGCTGTGCTAAAGCTAATGCAAGGTACACACACCCACACCTGGGTTGGAGCTGGACTCAGCTCTGTCCAGCTTTACTGGTAGACTTACAGACATTTTAAATCTGATTTATTAACACACTGGATCTTGTTTGTTTAATCTGTACTATAACAGATATTTTAAGGTAGTAATAACAATCTCTAAAGTGACTCTACCTTTACCAGCCCCTTGCAGAGAAAACACCTGGACGTGTCCTCCTCCTCCCCAGACTGCAGTGGCAGCTTCTTCTTGGCCTTCACACTGCCAAAAGCGATGGGGATGTGCAGAGGAGGCTGCAGGCTGGGCTCAAAGTCCATCCTGTACTCCTGTTTGAGCCAGCGGGCTGTCAGAGGCAGTCTATTCCACGGTGCCACCCGCAGCATGTTGGAGACAACACGCCAGTGGAACTGCAAGCTCGACTCTTTTCTGGAGCGCCTAGAAACATGGGAGAGCCGCCTGGAGGAGTGAGGGTGCTGCCACGCCCACTCAAACTGGCACAGAAACATCAGAAATTCAATCATTTTCAATCATAACAGCAAAGAGTGACACATTATATGGCCTTGTTGCTATCTGAATGATGCACAAAGTCAGACACAACACATGTAAACAAACCAGTGTGCAGATAAATATGCTCCATATGAAGCATTTGATTCATTTCTATCACAGATTAAATACTGTTCCACAGTCACTTCAAAAGGCAGATACTTACCCTCAAGGCAGCAATATCAGAAGGAAAGCCGTGTATTATGAGGACCATCTCCCTGGGCAAAAGAGAAGAACACATGGAGACTAATTATGTGATTCCATAGACTGTTGACGGTGTGGTACAGAACAGTAAGTCAGGATGCCACACCATGGTCCTCTCCCACTGGTCCTCTTGGCTCCCCCTCGGTGCCGCCCAGCGTTGTGTTGTCCGATCCGCCGCTCTGGGTTCACAGTGAAGCCGATGTAAATGCGGCCTTTGAATTTAGGATTAATACAGTACAGCATGTACACGCCAAAGAAGCTTTCTACCTCTACCACCATTGTTACAGGAAACAGGCAGGCTATTGTTAGCTTCCTTATTGAACTACTGTTCGCTACTATCGAGCGTTAACTGGAACATAACGTTAGCTGACGAGTAAAAGACGGGTTTGTAAAGCCACATACAAAAAGACAAAAGATAAAATTCAACAGTGGGAGTACTGCCATTTTCATGGCAATATGACTTTTGCTCTATTTACCCAGTTAATTTCGACCATGGTTAGCCTCTGGTAACAATTGTTCACGTTGACATAACAACAGTGTCTGACTTAGTAGCCCATGAAGCTGCCTGATAAAATCATTTTCAAAAGAACGCTATATGTCTCTCTGCGTTGCTAATAACAAAGCTCAAATTATGTATTACAACTAATCAATACCGCCACACCTATAGCTGAGCAAATATAAAACCTATTTTGTTACACTACAGCAACTACTGTAAACATTTAGTTCGTCTTTCTGTAAGGACTCCTAATATTATGATTCGCTACTTTAAAAAACATGTCCCGCCCACAGGGTGTAGGTGCCGCAACTGATTGGCCAGAATTGTCATTGTCGCAATTCAATTGGACCTTCCAGTTAGCCACACCCAACCCGGCACTCATGCCTTGTACCCACGGTGATAGAAAGTAGCTAGATCCTCGTTTAACACACAGAATCGGTAATAATAAATCTATAACTAATAGCTAAGCCGCAGGCATTTTTGAAGAGTAAATACTGAAATTATACACTTGAAGAATACTGTAACATTTTCGGTGTCAGCCTTTTATGTCTGTGACTAAAGTCCGTTGGTTACAGATCTTTAAATTAGCCGGTTATCTACTGTATCCACTGATTTACTAACGTTACTGTATACTTCTTTTTATTTCATACAGATATGGCAATAACAGCAGATCACATCCGGGATAAACTTACTAAGGAACTCGCGGCTGTGCACGTGGTAGGTTTCTGACAGTTATCTGTAGGATGCTTTTCATCCTAGCTTAATGTACCGACTGTGTGTGGCCGTAAGCAGAACCGCACGAAATTACACTCACACATTTTCCAATTAACAACAGTGGGTTCCTTATATGCAGAAGTACACACACACTAGACTGTAACTTGGAGGATTTGAAATATTGTGTAATTTTAGCAATTCGGCTCACATGTGTCACACACAGAATGTATACCAACATCATATTTGATGTGACTGTCACCAACCTTCGCTGTCCTAATGCGAATGACCTACCAACAAGGCACCATTAAATCTCATGATTTTTGAATGGAGCTTGGTTAAGCTGTGGGACATAGTTTATGTGGCTAAAAGCAGCCCTTCAGGTAATCAAAGAGGGTACATTAACATTCTCTGGTCTGGTCTTTCACCAATTCTAATTAAGTGGTTTCAATATGAATACAAGTCAAGAAACCAGATGCTCTGTATCAGCAAACAGAGTTGAGTAGTGGTCGGCTGTTTGCCTCTGGACGGTACCAACATTTATCTTTTGTTCTTCAGGATGTGGAGGATACGTCACCAAACAGATGTGCTGCCAGCTTCAAAGTCGTGGTAGTGTCGTCCCAGTTTGAGGGCAAACCACTGTTGCAGAGACACAGGTATTACACACTGTAGTGACTGTGGGACTGGAGTGCTTATGTGCAGTGTGGTCTGCGCTGAAATCCTGGGTTCTAACAATAGAGCTTTTGTCTGCTAACATGTTTTAAGCATTGGGGATCCACTGTGCAACAATTACACAGCAGCATGAACAGCATGTTAGCAGAGCAGAGCAGCATTAGCTCTGTCTGTTTCATCCAAGTGGTGTTTTAGGGACTGTTACACCCATTTTTTCTCTGTCCAGATGATTACAGACCGCTTCTAAATTATTAAGTCACTCTGTAGCCTAAAAATCTGTCTCAGTTGGGGTTGGCTCAAAGGTCAGGTGAGCATAGGGAACTTTTGCTGTGTGGTGTCTTTTCTGTATATGAAGATCTGCACATAAAAACTGTTACCAGATATAAAAAACTGTCTGTCTGCTGCACATATACAGAGAGCTGAAGTGGTGACACCACACCAGGTTAGCCTCTATAGCATCTCTTTCTTTGGCCTTTGTGGGAAAATGCAATCTGACCTTTTTATCAGACAAACCAGCTCCATTGCAGCAGCTGTTGTATGAAACTGAAACTGATTTTAATGGTTAAACAACAACTACTACTTTGTGACCGCAGAAAAAAACTCCAGCTTACATGAAGAAACTACAACTATGACTTCGTCGTTCTCTTTTCATGTTATTATTACTATTATTATTTTCTTCAGTCGTTTCTGAAGTTTAAAACCATCTCACTCTTTGCTCTCCTGCTGTTATTAGACACATTCAGTTTTGCTGCAAACCTGTGTGTTGTATGTTGTCAGGATGGTGAATACATGTCTGGCCGAGGAGCTGAAAGAGATCCACGCTTTTGAACAGAAGACCCTCACACCAGAACAGTGGGAGAAGCAGAAGTCACAGTGACACACTGGATCACATTCCCATCAGTTTGTAAATCCTCCCATTCTACAGGCCTTAATACTTCTGTGACATTTAGAAAGCAGACGAGTGCTCTCCTTACTTTGTGATACTGATATGAATCCACTGCAATGCTCTGCTGGCAATAAAACACTTTGATGCTGCCTTTTGTCTTTGCTGGTTGAATCATTATTGTTCGGCTTTCTGCTCTGATGTTTCAGGATTTCAGTAAAAACAAGTTACATTTTATAATTCTATTGCCCAGACAACACTGCACCTTAGCTGAAACCCAGGGTATTGGATCTTAAAATTAAGTGGAACAGTAAAAGTCGACTTCAAATGAAATAAAAAATGTAGTAAAAGAGTGTAAACAAAGCAAAACTTCTACCTGGGCTTAAAATGTTCAATTCTTTAAAGGTTGCTCTTATACCACACTCTTCATTCTCCCACTCGCTTCATTAAGATAAGATAAGATAAGATAAGATAATCCTTTATTCATCCCACAATGGGGAAATTTACATTGTTACAGTAGCAAAGTAGTGCAAGCAAAGAACATATGAAATACAAAATAAATAAAATAAGTGTCATAAGAAAAATACAGAAACTACTAAGTATTAAAATTTTTAAAAAAAAGGATAGGTTGACGCCAGGAGCTTTTCCATCAGTCTTGAAGGAGTTGCCACGTATGCAGAGCACTTCTTGGCTGCTTTTCCTTTCAGTTGCGCTTCAGCTCATCCCAAACACCTCAGCTGGGCTTAAGTTAGTGATTGTGGAGGTCAGGCCATGTGATACAGCCCTCTATCCCTCTACTTCTTTTTCAAACAGCCCATTACAGAGCCTGGATGTGTGTTCTGGATCAGTGTCCAACAGAAAAACTAATGATGGTCCATACTGAAACAGAGTTTATACATAATTTCATATTTCTTATTTGAAGGGTTTGATTTTTTTCAATTTGCTTGTACTACTACTACTACTACTACTACTACTACTACTAATAATAATAATAATAATAATAATAATAATAATAATAATAATAATAATCTAATAATCTCCCCTTCATTGATCCCCTTTGGTTCCTTCCTTCTCTGCATTCATCCTATTCAAAGTTAACCTTAACTATACATACTAGGAGCAGTGGGCTGCCACGGTCTTGCTCAAGGGCCCAACAGTGACCTCAGTGGGGGTTCGATCCTCTGACCTTCTGATCAGTAGCCCAGGGGCTTAACCTGTTGCGCCACCACTGTCCCTAGACTCTAGAAAATAATAAAAAAATCAATGAATATACAGCTCAAGACAGAGAAGTTCAGATAATTAGATGTATCCTCTGCAGGTTTCACTGATTGTGGGATAAAATTTGAACAGAATTATTGAAAGTTACATTTTCCACACTGATAAATTCATAGTTCGAACCGGACTTTAACAAAATGGGAGTAAAAAAAAAAAAAAAGGGCATTTCATTGAATTCACAGCCATTGATCAACATGATCATTAACAGGTGTATGTGTGTGTAGAGCTCTGTCAGTACCAACACATGAACAGGTCTGAAATCAAGTGAATAAGCGTAAATAATGGGCATTGAATATAAATGTGATAAACTAGGTTACAATATAAATCACCAGTGCAGAGTGTATGTGGTTTTTTCCCTCAGTGCCCATATGTGGATACTGTGTGGAGCTGGTGATGCGTTACTAAGACCAGGCGGACCCCCTGCCTGTGGGCTTTTCAGTGCTTTGATCAGGCTCTTTTTAGGTCTATCCTGATGTCACAAACACACATGAGCCGCACAGTTGTTAAGAATAAATAACAGTATATAGTCACCACAGAGGACCATATGTTTTCTGGGGGTTTAGGAGCCTGGATGGAGTTTTACAAGCAGACATTGAGTTTATTTGTTAAAAACATTTAGGTAAAAAACAAAAAAGGTATTCATGGTTTTATTCCAGACAGTGTGCAGAAGGAAAGAGAGCATTTAAAGACCTTCATGGTAGATTTCTATGCAATATCATGAACTGTTGTTCAATGGGAAGTTCATTTTAAAAAAGTTTTATTAGAAGTAAATGCTTGCCCAATTTTATTCTGTATTTGCCTTTTTTCCCATTCCATTTTTCTTTTGTATCATCTCTTTGGTTGTTGTTTTTTATACTCCTCTAACATGTAAACCTTCCCTCTGGACTCAAATCAAGTCTTAGCTAATCACAGGGATTCCTATATATTGTTTGTACATTCACCCCATGCAAATAACCCAAATTATGTTATTTGAAAACATGTCTGTAAGAATCCTCAGTCATCCAGGTCATGGTAATCCTCGTAGTTTAAATCGTAGCATCTGGACTTGCTTGAGTTTCTCGAAGACGTTTTAACTACGAGGATTTAAAAACATTTACAGTGAAATAGTACATACTCATGAATTGTATATATAAAGATTATATTTGTTTGGTTCATAATCTGACACCATTTTCTAAATTACTGTATATAATAATGTGTAAAGTGAAACAATATCAAATTGTAAAGATTACATGTTCACTATAATCATTCAGAAGTCAGTCAGGGTATAGTGGATGTGGTTGTGTGTGTGTGTGTGTGTGTGTGTGTGTGTGTGTGTGTGTGTGTGTGTGTGTGTGTGTGTGTGTGTGTGTGTCATTTTTGTATCTTTTCGTGTAATTTTTGCCTCTTTTCTGTCAC
>OMNN01064769.1:0-12410 GCA_900302755.1 Chromis chromis
TTTTTTTATTTTTTGAGCCAAAAGCAAGAATGACCAGTACCAGCAGGCTACTGTAAAAACTGACAGTGTGAATTGAGGAAACCGTTTTCATGTTTGTTTTGTTTAGTTTTACATTAAGTTACATTTTTTCCCCTGGCTTTCTAAAATATATTTAATCGACTACAATTTGTCATACATTTCTGCTTTGAGTAAATATTCCCAAAACTATAAAAATGCAAATTGTCTTCTCCTTTCTCCTTTATTGTTTCAGGTGTTTTAGTGGTAAATTCATTTTTAAATGTTAAACAGAGTTGGTAGATCTTAACTCTTAATCATAAAGGTCAAAAATGCATTGTTATTATGGTATATGTGTTCAATTCTGAGTGGTGTTTATGTATTTTAAAAGAAGAAAATGTAATTTACAGGCAACTGCAGTTACAAGTATTGTTGAAAACTCTAGAAAAATACAGTGAATTATTGAAAAGTGCTGCAATTAGTTATACAGTAATTACCTGTTTAAATAAAATGACAACACTGTAAAAATACAGAAAAATGCAGGCGACCACAGCTGCCCCAGTGTTTTATTGAAATTTCACAGGAAACATTAGTTACAGTCTATAGAAGGAGATGCCAGCTATAATTAATGAGCACATGTTTTGCTTTTAAGTCTTTCTTCAGGTGCAGGTGTACCATAAATGTCAACCTCACCGTCCTGACGACAGGACTGCAGCTGTTGGGTCCAGGAAAATACTGTCAGTGCACAAACTCCTCCTGAAAGCATTTTTATCATCTCCCTTCAGTGGAAGTGCTGTGAGGAAGTAAATAGAGGTCGAGGCTGCAGATCAAATGTCCTTGCGTGTTCAAAGTCACCATCAATGCATGACCTGGATTTGAAGCTTCTCTCTTTCCCATCCCGGGGGTCTCCATTGTCTGTGCGAGAGAGAGAGTGAGGACCCGAGTCGTGCTGAAGGGAAGAAGAGTATCAGTGAACTGAGAACAAAGTAGCAGATGAAAGAAAGTGAAAGTAGAGATGGATGCCAGGACAGTAAAAAAATAGTTTTTCTTGGCTTTTTTTTTTAAACTACTGAGACGTGTGAATGTTTGAATCCCACACTAGTAAGCAGAATTTAATTTCAGAGACTTTATTGTTGTCACAGTAACACTTGTGTCTACTGATACCCCTTTTCCACCAAGAAGAACCAGGTGCTAGTTCGGTGCTGGTGCGTAGTTGGTTCAAATCTCGTTCCTCCTAAGAACCGCTTTGCTTTTCCATTGGCTAGGAGCAAAGTTGGAGCCACGCCATTGCGTCACCGTAAAATGACTAAGCTTGCATCAATTACATAGCAGTTAAACCGACACAATAAGTTGATGATAATATCTATGTTTATCTTTATAGATGGTCTTAAGGCTGCTCTCTTAGATGAGAGATGTCAAACCTTCACACTGCAATCAAACAATAATGTAAAACCTTTTATTAAGACATCTGCTTTAAAATTACATATAAGAAATTCACCTAAATAAATGCAACAAAACATTGTGAAAAATATTTCGGTAGGTAGTTAAAGCTAAGGGAGTTTTTTTTTTTTTTTTCAATCTTCTGATGCTTAGTTTTAGTATTTTTTTGTCCACTGAGGTTTTAATGAAAACATACTTACATATGCTGTAAGTTTCAAGCCAGTGCATGTGTTTATTCTCTCTGTTTTTCCCCTTATAAATGATTCTTTACAACTTTCCTTAATCTTGCGATGTTACCCAGCAGAGCCAAAAACATGGAAAACATGTTTTTCTGTCATTGGCACCATCTTCTGTCAACATGGCCATGAAAATAAACAGATACCATAAGATGCGATCAGACACATGACAAGAATATCATGGAAAATCACTGAGCTGCCTACAAAGAAACAAGCAATGCCAAATATGTGAAGCATTCGTATTAAAACACAGAATTCTATTAGGCTAAATGCAGACCAGACGTGCAGAAGTTCTCCACCTGTTCAAACGCTGTGCTTTTAAATTTACACATGAAGATAACAGAAACACTGCGTGACCTATATGTTTCAGCTCTGTGTCAGCCCAAACAAAATGCAGGCAGGAGTGTTTACAGCTCCTCAGGCGATAATTATGCAAAAAGTGGGCAGGATGGCAGGAAGACGGGTTAACATGAGGACGCACGCACGTGTGATGCAGCAGCTGTAGCTGGCTTTAACAAGGGAAATACCTGAGGTGTCTGCATCACATCAGCCAACCCAATTAAAGACAACATTTATGCACAAATACAAAACACACACAAAAACAGACAGACGCATAATTTAAAGGAGATTTTAAAATAGACACGCTCTATTGTCCCTTCAAAGCATCTCCAGTGTAAGGAAACCCCACCCACAGTAGCCCATAACACTGAGGATATACGTGACCTAAATTCTGGCTTGTTTACCTCAAACCTGCTACCCTAATTATAGTCCAAAAGCACCCTGTAGAGCACAAACATGTACTTCAACCACCTCACGAGAGGAGGGTAAACAGTAGTTAACCCAAGCAAAATAAACCTGAAACGTGAGAGATGAATTCAGGTAAAGAGAGCCAGGGAGGGAGCGGTGGAGGAGGGAAGGAAATATTTGATGTCTGCATGTGAGGGTGTGACATGAACAAAATGAGCCCTGTATGAAAACATATAGGCGGGTCGCCGGGTTGAAACTCATTACACCCCAAAACAAGCCCCCTTCTTTCCTTTTGATCGCCTGGCTCATTTACGTCCCCGCTGGCCCACTCCCACTTTTCCTTGATGCTGCCAGACAGAGCCCCATGTGTCATTTCATATACAGTAACTCACACACACCCAGCCCCAAACGTAATACACACTGCAACACACTTGCTTATGCTCAGTCTATTTCATGTCAGCAAACAGGGACGTTCAATCTCATTGCCCCGGTTTAGCCACTCGCTCTCTGAATCCCTCGGTGCTGCTGTGATGAATGTGAAGTAACAAGAGTGCGGCCAGGAAAGCATCCCGCTGTATGTTTTTCTCACAAACACAGTAATATACGTTGGCAGTACAAGCAGTTCCACTCCCAAAGAAGGAAACCGGCCTGCACAAATATTTACTATTAACTGCATCTGTGAATTCCAAATCTGGCATTTGGCCAGTGGAGGAATTGTAAGAAGTTCACTGTGCCACTTTATGGTTTAAGGCACGTTTATTAAAGGTTTATAAGCGGTAATGAAATGCTTTAATTGTGGCTAATAAATAACTTACTAGTGCTTTATGGATCAGTTGCAGCTGTATAATTAGTGTACAGACATGAACACATTCATTTTCTCATGTTTAAAGGTCACAATTTGCAGTCGGTTACACTTTTGTCAACATTAGACAACAAAAAAGAATCTTGTTTTTATCCTTTCTGATTATTATAAACAGCACTACTAGTCAAAAGTCAGGATATGCATCCATAAAGGCTCTCAAATCTCATTAGTCATGTATGTAAATGTGTCGTGTAACCTGTGTGTCCGTATTTAAAACATGATTTACACATTAATAGACATATTTTCAGTGAATACACTCTTTTGAGACAAAGATGACACACATGGTCTGATTTCTAATAAAAATCTTTTGTCTGCCTGTAAGCTTCCTCCTGGACCTGGGGGGTGAGTCGAGGACAGGCAGGAAAAGGTGATTAATTTAGTGATATGGAGGTCATTTTGACTGAAGGCTCTCAGTGTTCTTTTGGCAAACTCAGTCAGTCGGTTCAGGTTAATGTTTGGCTGCATTTTGTGAAGAGAACATCTTACAAACTTTAACTTGTGGGCTATTTGTGTAAGAGAAGAATGTCTTGGAATGAAATAAGAAGAAGGAGACATCCAGAATTAGGAGGGGGAAAGTAGGTTAACGTACAACACATAAAGTTAATAAAAAAAAATAAAAAAAAATAAAAATTTATTTTTGGCCTTTTCAAGCCTTTATTAGAGAGGACAGGACAGTGGAGAAGCAGGAGAGAGTGGGGAAGGACATGCAGTGAATGGCTGAGGTCGGACTCGAACCTAGGATAGCTGCTACACTTCTGCACGTGGGTAACGCGAAATAACCACTAAGCTATCGGGGCGCCCCAAAGACTTCTTTTTTTGTTCCTTTCCAGACAAATTATTTCACAGCCGTGAATTGTGCAAAAAACTATTTCAGAATATTGAATGTTGAATGTATGTGTTTGCCTCATATCTTTCTCCACTTTGGCTCTGATGAAGACACAGCAGTGTTGAAATGTTAGTCTATTTCTGCAGTTAAAGGCTGCAAATTAATCAATGTGCTCCAGTCCCCTCTTTTTCTCTGGGAAATCGCTGTCCTCGAGCCGAGCAGCACCTGATTCAGCTGCATTTTTGCTGGAAGATTTGCAGAGAATCCAGTTTTTATTAGTGTATATTTTCGTTTTTACATTTTCCAAAGCCAATGCATCAGCAGTGCACTTATTGATTCATTTTTACCAAAACAAAGAAAACCAAGAGGAGCAGAGTAAATCCTGGCAACACATCAGTTGATCAGTTTACCTCAACTGGTTCAACTATCCCCTGAGAGTGGAGGAGA
The DNA here is from genome assembly GCA_900302755.1 of Chromis chromis. Classification (NCBI taxonomy): domain Eukaryota; kingdom Metazoa; phylum Chordata; class Actinopteri; family Pomacentridae; genus Chromis; species Chromis chromis. Next base: position 4,553 of record OMNN01064769.1, read on the forward strand.
TTGTTATGCTCCCCCACCCTCTGCAGCTATGTGACCCACTTTGAATGCCAGATTCAAGGACTGCCTTGAGATGTGAACATGTGTGTGTTTGTATTCTCCTGCCACTACCAACACACACTCGTCAAACACAGGCAATAATGTCAACCAATGAAACTGTAGGCCTGTAGATAGAAAAAAATAAACACATAATGTATAAACAGATAAAAACAAAGCTAAAAACTAAATGGAACAAAGACAAATTTGAGAGCACGATCATATTAAACTGGAACTAGCTTTGTTGTTGTTTGATTTATTAAACATCTTGTGCTTTTTGCATGTTTCACTGTGTTTGTCTAAAATTTTAAAATCAAGTGTAACTGTTTTTTTCATCTTTTTTGACATCAATGCACATGCAGCACTTGGTAAACTGTTAATTCTGTCATATTGCTTTTAAGTATCACATACAGAAAAGTAGCATTCTTTATAATTAAAGTTATATTTTTGGAAATGTGCCCATTTTCCACCTGACACAAAGGTCAGATCAGTATCAGCTGATATCCCCTCTGTTCATCCAGGACACATCATCATTGACAGAGAGGACAATGGAAACTGTCCAATGAGAGAAAATGGACAACGTGACCTTGTTTTCTTTCTCAGTCCCTCGGTGAGGTTGTGGTGATGAACAAAACCCTTCTAAAAGCAATTTTGAAAATGAAATATGGGCATGTTTGGAGAAGAAAATTGCTTTCTTTGCTCTAAAATTGAAACAAGATAGAGTCCAAGCAGACTGAAAAATATACTGAACCCTCTTTGTCACTAATAATATCTTTCAGCCCACCTATTACCATTACATCATGTTACATCTCTGTTAGATTTTAATGGATCAAATTCCTCAATCTCAAAGCTAAAGAGAAAAGCTCAGTTGCTGATTATGTTCACTTCTGCACTGAAACATCAGCCGCAGGATTGCAAGAAAAGGTCCTGAATGGATGTACCGCTTCTTCTTAACCAGGATTACAATGTCCTGTAGATTATGCCAGAAATTCAACCCTCTATGGAGTTTTCTCCTTTTATTCCTTTTCAACATTGAATCATGGACAATTTCATTTGACTTTTTTGACAAGAATTTACAAAAAAAATACTCTTTTATGTCAAAGTGAAAACAGATTTCTACACAGTTGTGTCATGAAAATATAAAATGTAAAATAAGTCACAGCATAAGTACTCACCCTCTTCAAGTCAGTATTTGGTTGCGCATTGAGCCTGTGTGGATAGATCTCAATCAGTCTTGCACATCTGGGAACTGGAATTTTACCCCCTTCTTTCTTGCAGAATTGTCAGGTTGCACAGGGATCATGAGCAAACAGCCCTTTTCAAGTCCAGCCACAAATACTCAATTGGATTGAAGTCTGGGCTTTGACTTGGCCACTCCAGAACATTCACCTTGTTATCTTTAAACAATTTCTGTATAGCTGTGGCTGTATGCAAATATCCTACCATGTTACAGTTCTCTTAGAAAAGGCTGTCCTCCAGGATTTGTTTTACAAGCCCTCCAGGGCCTGCTGCCGAGAAGCCACATCATGATGCTGCCACCACCATGCTTCATGGTGGGGATGGTGTGTTTGTAGTGTGTAGTTTGTATGGCCAAAATGCTCAATTTAGGTCTAATCAGACCAAAGAAACTTCTTCCAGTTGACTTCAGAGTCTCCCATATGCCTTCTGGTGAACTGTAGATGAGATTTAACAGAGACTTTCCCTTTGCCACACTTCCATAAAGCTTTGACTGGTGAAGAACAAGCAACGGGTGTATGCACTCCCATCTCAGCCGCTGAAGCTTATAATGCCTTCAGAGGAGTCATCAGTGTCTTGGTGGCCTCCCTCACTAGTCTCTTTCAGTTTTTGAAGTTGACCTGCTCTAGGTAGATTTACACGTGCCATATTCCTTTTATTTGTTAATGACGGATTTAACTGTACTTAAAGGATATTCAGTGACTTGAAATGTTCTTGTATGCATCTTCTGACTTGTGCTTTTCAAAAAGATTCAAGTTTCAAAAAGAGTAAAAAGTGTTCTTTTGTCTTCATGATGTAGTTATAGCCAGAAGTACTGATTCACCAGTGACTGGACCTGCCAGGTACAGGTGTCATCTTACTAGAATCACTTGAGGTGCATTCACTGCACTCAGGCCCCGTCCACACGAAGCCGAAACGCGTATCGTTTCCAAAACGTTCTTCGTCCACACGGAGCCGCTTCAGTAAATGTGACCGTCCACACGAATTCACCTAAATCGACTGAAAACGTTGTAAAACACATGCGGAAACGGAAAACGTACCGGTTTAAAATCTATCCACTCTGGGACCTGGTTTAAAAAATGTCGTTTTCACACCCCAAAACGCCGGCTTCGTGTGGACGATACACCGGTTTGACAAAGTATTTGTGCGTTTACACCTGGCTTCGTTTCCGTGTGGACTGGGCCTCAGATGATCTCCATTTCACTAACTGTGTGAAATCTAGAACTAATGGGCCGCGCCTGTGTTGAATTAGGTGAGTCACTTTAAAGGGGGTGAATATTTGCTCAATCGCTTATTTTACATTTTATATTCGAATTCATTGACATCACTTTGTAGCAATCTGTTTTCACTTTGACATGAAAGAGCCTTTTTAGTTAATTCTTGTCTAAAAAAGGCAAATTAAATTGACCGTAAAAGCAATAAAAGAGGCAAACTTTCAAGGATGGTGAATACTTTTATAGGCACTGTATCTCCAACCTGATGAACCATGAAGTCTTGGTTTTAGATTTCGTCATGCACAACCTCAGCAAGGTAAAGTGTGTAAATAAAGTGGCTCGGTAATTGCATTGATGGGTTTTTTCAGCTTGCTTATGATCTTATCCTCATTAACACTAAAGCACACACCCTCTCCTTTTGTAATTAAAAGTCATTTTCACAATCAAGACCAATCAGAGAGCAAACATGGGTGTCTGCAACATAATTTCAAAAAGTCTCTTGTTCTTCCCTTCCAGACAATAGCACAACCTTGGAATTTTCAAACTAAAACACCGGGGTCAACAGCATTTCCACAAGTCTCAGTTTCAGGGGTCCTAAAACTCCAGAGTAGTGTGGATGTTGATGTAGCAGAAGTTATGTGTTTTAAAATGAAAACGTATTAGTGTTCACGTAGCCTCAAGCTTTCCTGTTTGGTTTTCCAAATCTTCTGAATCACCATGACATTTAGAGGAATAAGCTTCACAAAGAACAGAAGTACAACTTTGTTTGAGATGCACAACAGAGTCACTGACAGTGGCCGATGTTAAAATTGGTATTAATAAAGGAAGCTGTGCGGAGGTGGAGAGGAATATTGAAATTCCTTGGAGCAGGGATTTCACCAGACTGTGACGTTCAGTGTTATAAACATTCATCTGGACCAGAACCATGAACTAATATTAGACTCCTGTGGTTGAACTGCAGGTAACGTTCCTAAAGGTTTCCTGGATTCCTGGAAGCTCTGGAGGTCTAAAAAGCTCACCTGAAACTGGATTGTTACACAAACACACACCCACACACATTCATTTAAAAACCACACATGGATAGACATGTACGCTGATTATCTCATGAGAAGTCGCTCCTGCCTCCACTCTCTGTTTCTTCAGTCTCCACCCCTGGTTTCCACTCGCTTTTCAGACTTCCATCTTACATCGCTGGTTCACTCTTAACAACAGTAATCTGCTCCAGCGATGACCGCACACATAATCCAGCTCATGACAGACGCGGTGATGACTCGGACTCAGTATCATTTCCTCTCACTCATCCCTCTTTCAACAACAGGTACTCATCAGGTGAAGGTGCTGAGATGTGTGAGTGAATCATTGCCCCTCGTGACAGAAAACAGGGCGCAAAGATGTGATCATAGTTCTAAATACAGTTTACAGTACTGAAATTTTAAGCTTTGTGGTCAGTTTAAGTTTCCAAAGCTTTTGTTTGTCTGGGAACTTTGACTTATTTTATCATTTTTATTATCATTTTAATCGAAATCAGCCTCCAAATATACCATTTCGATACATGGAGATGCATTTTGTGGGGTTTAATCACTGAAAGGAAACTTTAAAGCTGCTTTACTTTGTTTTAGATGCAAAGCTTGAGAAATACAATGTATTAGTGATCTGTCAGATCTGACACCCACACAGACAACTGCAATACATTACATCCTTCACTGCATTAAATGACTTCCAATGTGTCATCCAGAAAATAAAAGAAGCTTTGGGGGATCCTGGATTAGATTAGTCTTTTATCAGTGATTCACAGTGGTTTAAACTTTTGTTAATGTGATGTATTTCAGCCAGAAGCCATCCTCTGACTGGTGATTGGTATAAAGTCACTTATGTACAAGACAGGACAGTGTTCCTATTGCACAAAGGTTTACAACAGACCACATCCAAACAGAAGAAAGCTCTTAGATAGCTGCAGGGCCAAAAAAGAAAGAGAAGAAGAAAAGGCAGAGGCCAAGAATTTGTAAGACAGTAGTTCATGCATACAAGTGAACAAAACTGAGATATTAGTACCATTTATGAACATTTGAGCAAAGTAAATTATAAGAATGATTTAAAAGTAAAGCTGTTACTAAGGCCTGTCAATTCAAAACATCTCTTTTTAGGAGAACCTTTCTCCTGCCCCTGCAGATGATGGGTTTGGGGTTTTAGTGATGGAGGGGTTGGTTGTTCCTCTTTGTCCTGACGATTAGTGCTCCAAGCCCTTCTTTGTTTGGGTCTTCTGCTGGTTATGTAGCTCCAGCTCGCTTCACATTGTCCCACTGTGTTGAGACACAAAACGGGTGTGCTGGTTTAGCAGCTAACCACTGCTGTTTCACTGACCAGTCATTAGGAAAACAAAGCAACCACAGACAAAAGAAGCACAATGACTGCAAGCCTGAAAACCCGAGAGAGCGCAAGAACAAGGACAGAGTGCACACACGTGTACACACTTACAGCGAGCGTGCGAAGGCAAAGATGTGCAGACACATCTCACACACACATGGGCTCACACGTGGGGACAAGCCCAAAGTGTACATGCAGAAGTGAGGAAAAAGGCTTAGTTTCAGCAAAATGAGGCACAGTGCAAACACTTCAAACTCATTCTCTGCATGTCAGAGTGTCTCTCTGGCCCCACATTGTCTAGTGAATAAATGCAGTCAAAGAAAAGTCTCACAGGATGGTAAGATGAATGTGTCTCTGTGTGACAGACTGCTTTGAAGTTGAGCTCAGGATGAGCTGATGTCCATTTATCTCTTTTCCACAACAACAGCATTCTCTTCCTTCTGCAGTAACTCTACTTTTCTGGTCCCAGCAGTCCCTCATTTATGTGTTTGTGTTCTTCTTTTTTCTGTTCTACCTGCAGTATTTTACTCTCACCTGTTTCTCTACACGTTTTACTGTTTTCTTGCTTCATTCCATCATTCTTCTACTGTAGAGTCACAGTTTTACATCCACGCTTTTTTACTTTAACAGTGTACAATTATGTTGACGTACAAACCTGGACATTAGAGTCACATTTTGTGTTGGTGTTCGTCCCTGACAGCAGTTTCTGAAGCACGTGAGAATCATTCAGGTGTTCACCTTCACAAATGGACAAAGTGATGGTTTTGTAAGGCTGAAGCATAGACTGACATTCATATATGTCATGTGATGGATTTAATGACTGTCCAATATGCTAGTGTCTCGATTACAGCAAACAATAATAATAATAATAATAAGAAGAAGAAGAAGAAGAAGAAGAAGAACTCTTTGATGACGATTTTACATTTTGAGAAGTTGAGCTAAATCATGATACATCCAAACACATCAGACACAGATTTAAAAGGAGCAGTGGTATTTGGTTTTATTTGTTTGTTTGTTTTTAGTGTGGGAAATGAAAACTGTAGCATTGAGGGGGGTTTTGACTTTTTTTTTTTAAATAAAGGGTAAATGCACTTAATGGAGGATAGACACATCATTTTTGAATTAGTTCTGACATGAAGAACATTTAGCTTATATGACTGATCAGCTTTGTTGACTTTACCTATTAACACCATGAAACAATAACAGCTGACATGAAACAATATTTAGAACTAGACAAAAAAGACTTTTTCTCTGGTAGATGGCCAAAGTTTAGTTTGACTTTTTTTATTTCTTTGAATTTTTGGAGACATTTTTAAAATTTGCATCAAATTCACCTGAGAATTGCATGGAACACCTAAAAGGTGTGTAGTGACAGTGGAAAGTGTTGATTAATGCATCTTTAAAACTAGTTAAAGGCCATTGTTAGATGGAAAGTTCTAAAGCTGCACATGTAGTGTCTAATTTAGAAAAAAGCTCATCAAGTTCGCCAGAGGGAATTTGGGAGATTCAACTGGAACTGACTCAACAGTCAACTGCAAGAAGGTTCATTGGTATCATGAGGCCAAATTGACCTTTTTGGCCATCAGAGTAGACACTATGTTTGGTGGACACCAAACACTGCACAGACACAGCATCCCCACTGTGAAGCATGGTGGTGGCAGCATCATGATGTAGGGATGCTTCTCGGCAGCAGGCCCTGGAAGACTAGAAGATAAAATGAATTCAGTAAAGTATAGGGAAGTCCTGGAGGACAAACTGAGGCAGTCTGCAAGAGAACTACTTTTATTTTCCAGAAAGAAATGTGTCTATAGCATACAGCCAAAGCTACACAGAAATGGTTTAAAGACAAGGTGAATTCTGGAGTGGCCAACTCAGAGCATAGACCCCAATCCAACTGAGAATTTGTCTCTGAACTTGAAAAGGACACTTCACTCATGATCCCTGTGTAATCTGACAGTTTTGCAAAGAAGAATGGGGTAAAACTGCAGCGTCCAGATGTTCATGGCTGACTGACACTTATCCACACAGCCTCAGTGCTGTAATTATGGCCAAGGGGGTGAATATTTATGCAATAATTTATTTAGTGTTTTGTATTTGTGTATAATTGACATTGCTTTGTAGAAATCTGTTTTTACTGTGACATGAAAGTTTTTTTTTTCTTTTCGATTCCTTGATAATAAAACAACTGCACCATAAACAGACAGATACAGCTATATAATAGGTGTTATGTAGATGTAACCTGAATAATTTCTACTGCTAGTAAAACATTTTAATTGAATTTCACTGGATGTATGAACATCACAATCTTTTTTCTCTTTCATGTTAATGTCCTCCCTGGTGGCTGCCCTCTGTGGAAGAAAAATTTGCATTTTAATGTGGAATATTTGATCGTCCTGCATCATTTGAATATTCCTCATCTAGAAATTCCACCATGAATATGCAAAAGAAAACGCAAAAGCACACACAAATACACACCCTACACACACACTCACTCGCCACACAAAACAAACTGAAGTCAAGAATAGCATAATTATTCTACACAGACATTCTGTTATTACAGTGTGTGTGTTTATGCAAATGTCAGCTTGAATTTAGACCTGAACATATTTTTGTAATCATGCATCAGACAACATACATGAGCAGGACGCTTCAACAAAAGCCAAGGACTAATGTGCACCAATTTATGCTTATTTTTATCATGAGAACATGTGTGTGATTTGGATAAACATGCTGGAAAATGTCGTCTTCCTGCCGCAGACCAGTTCAAGACTGTTTAAAGAGCGCAGAGCCTCTCTTTCAGACAGCCAAGGCCAACACGTATACACACGTGCACACAAACAGAAAAAAAAAAAAGCTCACACAGTCATCAATGTACAGATTCAAACACAATCGCGTTTCTGCTTCTTGGTGTGTGTATGTGTGTGTATTTGCAGTTGTGTGAATGAGTCTCTGTGCACCCGGCTGCTGCTCGCAGGTGATGCCAACCCACAGCAGGAAAACTGGGTCAGCAC
>OMNN01064771.1:0-12563 GCA_900302755.1 Chromis chromis
ACCTAATGTGAAATTTGGTCACAATCTCTTCTCCTGAGTTTTAGTGGCCAGAAATGTGTTCTTGCAGAACATTATGATGCCACACTGAAGTTGACCTTTACCATGTTATCCTTTTAGACATTTCGGTACAATTCTGTTATAATTAGAAAATAAATTCTGGAGTTATGGCCAAAAATGTGTTTTGTGTAGTCACAGTGACGTTTGAACATTAAAATCTAATCAATTCATCGTTGAGTCCAAGTGAATGTGTGTTTCAAATTTAAAGAAATTCCCTCAAGGCATTCAAGAGATATTCACAGGAATAGGATAGATGGATGGACAGACAACCTGCAAATGTAACACCACGATTGCTGCCAGCGTAGGGGTTTTTAAAAAAGTAGATTATACGTTTATAAATTTTCCAACTTCAACCCTGTCCTTATGTGCTCTTACTTACTGCTTGTAATAAAGAGTTAATTGAGTATCTGATGTCAACATCTAAAGTTCCAAACCACAAATGTATTATGAAACTAGATACTGTGGTTTCAAAATGTCACCTCAGTTCATACAAAAGTGCAATGCCCTTTGACTAGTACATACATAATATATATGGCACGTGGCTGCACAACAGACTATGAGGGTCTAGACCAAACAGTGCGGACAGAAGGAACAGAAAACAGTAGGACTTTTTTGAAATCTGGCAGTAAAGTGAGTCAACCCATCTGGATTCTGCTAAATATGCCAGCTCAAGCACAACTCTAATCCATCTCCTCAGCGACACCGAAAACAGCTTCTCATCCTTTTGACTTTGAAGTGCGGCGCAAACCGTTGAAGCAAGCTGGACATGTCTGCAGTGTTTTTCCATCAGTCAATCATTACAGGAATCTTTTCATTAAATGTAAAGTTCTATTAGTAGTGGCGTGACTCAGAGCTGATGTCATGTAACACTGGAGGAGGTGGAATGAGTGAACAGCTCATAAACCTCCATCCTCCTGCGGAGAATTTGGCAGGCTCCGTCTCCTGGACCAGACCTCGGAGAAATGGCAAGACTGGGGCTGGAGGATAGGGATCGGGACTGGAAAATAGGGGTTGGTTCTCGCATTGGAAGGACAGATCAAGGACCAGTCAGAGCCCGGAGGCCTGCCAGAAGAACATATGCAATCCAGCCACCTCTCAAAAGCAGCATAAGTTATTCATTGTATTCTTCAAAGGCTTTTAGTTTGAGGTAAGCTGCTGTTGTACCGATGCTGGCATGCAGACACAGACATTTTGTACCCTGTATGGAAAAAATGCACTTTAACTCACTTAGCAAACTGGAAGATGTCAAAGACGAATTTTTCCATTTTAATCCCATTTGGTTTGTCTGGTTTGATTATCTGACCCTGAGCATCCACATATGGGATCTTCTTCTGGGCCACATGGTGCTGCAGCTTTGGCTCGTATTTCCTAATACATAAACACAGAGAGAAAGCCAGTATTATGATGTTGTTCTTGGTACGAGAAAACAAAACTACTGAAACAAATGAACTGAATTCTGGCAGGGAAGAGGACAAACTGTTTGAAAGCTTAACAACACGTTCTCAGGTTGATCATCTTACTGGACTACGTCTCTGAGGAAGGAGAAGCTAAAGAAGTGATTGGCTATGTTCCCTGCGTTGAACATCAATCGGCCATCGGCGCTGCGCTTCTCGGCAGTTGCCAGGGTGATCTCGCTGTACTCCACCACCTGATAACAGCCATCCACCTTGCAGACCACACCCACTGCCTCTGTCGGATTGGTTTTCTCCACCACCTGGAAACGACGTCACAAAAAGACATTTTTGTAATTTGCTTATCAAACACCTGTATTCACTGCTACCTGCATATTAAACACACAGGCCCCAAAGGATACTTTAGAAACACTATATTGAACATACAGGTCCCAAAGTTTTAACTCAGTGCAACATAAGTGAATACCAGTGTGCTCTTTGACACACAAGTTAGAAACCCTGTGATCAATGAAACAAAATTGAGTGCAACCATGATTTCCCATCAGCCGAACTGCAGGAACATGGTTATAAAATGAGTTGTGAACCAGAACTTTGTCAGTTTTGGAGCTAACAGCTGCGTCTACCTATGTTTGCATCATGGCTCCACATGGAAAGGAACTGATTAAAAAATTTGATTTTAAGTCTTCACAAAGAAGGAAAAGGATACAGGAAGACACTCTAAAAAAAGGTCGGAACACAGGTGCTGGTAATCAGGAGGTATTAAATGAGCCGTAGTACCACTAATCAGGGCTGCAGTGGTGATCCTCTTGAAATAAGGCCACAGACAGTGCGCTAATTGCATGATCTACCTCTGAAAAATAGATAAGCAGGTGCTTCAGACTTTGCACAATGGTTATCAATGGAAATAACTTCCATGACAACTCTGACAGTATGAAGGACAGTTCATCATATTAGCCTCAATGGATGGCATTCAAGAAAAAACTGCTCTTCGACCAAAAACTGCAAGATGAAACTTTGTTAAGTGCATGAAAAGAAACCTGATGAATATTGGGAGAACATTCTTTGGTCAGATTAGACTAAGATAAATTTGTTGTGGTCCAGCATGTTTGGTCTGAACCTGGCCAGGACTACCAAACTGAATGCACAGTCCGGACGGTGAAACAGAGGAGGGAATGTGATGATATGGGGCACCATGAGTGCAAAAAGTGTTGGGGAAATGACACTTAAAGATGGCGCCAGAAATGCCTGTGGATCTATCAAAAATACTGGCTGATAATATGACTTCCAGTCTGCAGAAACTTGACAGAAGAGGAATATTCCAGCATGATAACAATCTGAAACACGCTGCCAAGATCACAAAAGAGTGTCTAATGAAGAAAAAGCGAAACTATGACCTGGCCAATTATATCGCCTGGACTTGTATCCAACAGAACACATTTGGTTTGTATTTTAAAGAGAAAAGATGGAGCAACACAACCCCTACATCAAGGACACCTGACAAAAAACATCTTTGAAGATTGACAGAACATCTCTGAAGAAATTTGGTGTCCTCAGTGCCAAAAAGGATTGAGTCTGTCATCAAAAATAAGGATGGAGCTATGGCGTATTGAAACATGAAAGATTTATATCTCAGTTAAGAAGGGAGTGCTGGCTTTTGCTGTGTTGAGTTTCAACTATGGGGGCTGTATTTTTAATATAGTCAATCTTAAGTGTTACTTTTTAATTTTGCTAATGAGCAAATACCGACTGTTCAAGTTAAGAAGTAATTGAATTACTGTGGGGTGTTACACAATGTTGAATCATTTGACATGCAGTGATGCTACACACCCACTTCTGCTGTATAACGAATATGAAATTACGTTAAAGCAACATAAAAGAGAAAGTAAGACTCAAAAACTGCTGTGACACAATCCACGTGTTCCACTTTTTACAGCCACAAAGTTAAAGTCTGCACCGAATGAAAAAAAAGCCCTCTCCCCATCTGCCCATCTGTCGGTGGCTAATGACAGAGTGGAGTCCTGATGAGGGGGTTGGTGAACGGGGTGGGGGCTGAGCGAGGGGTTAGTGAAGCCACATGAACTGTTAGCAAAGCTTTGTAATTTACGATGGGAGGGTGGGACTCTGCTCTGATCTGATCCTTCCATCTCTGTTCCACCACACAACTTCTAATAATGTCAAACAGAAGCAGGGTCTGGAGGATCCACAGTTAAACATTTCACTCTGCTCTGCATTAGCTGGAAAATACAAAGTGCGATAAAAATTATTTCGCAACACTGCAGCGAAACGACGAGGCTAGACGCAGTCAGTCTGGTGACTTCAGACACACTTGTGTTGACACGTGTTGTGATTTTGAAGACGTGGAAATGGGACATCTTGACTTAGTATTTTGATTTAGTTGCCATGGTGTGTAACCTTTTTCCTCAAACTAATTGAGAGGACCTGGCAGCAAAGGTTAGTCACAAATGTACTAGCTTAAGCAGGACATCTGCTGCCAATGAGCCATCAATGTTCATTTAGTCAACAAAAGCATTTCTCCTGAGGCTGCTACTTGACTCTTTCTGGTACCGTTACTTAAATCCCCAATAAGATTTTGATTCAAGAAACAAACTCAACCCAAGTGAGATCACCAGCTACAGCTACAACAAGTCACTCCCAGCTTTGCCTAATGCAACTCTACCTGCAACTTTTTCCTCATCGTTTGTATGGATCAGCTCAGTACACATTTAAGTCTTTGTCACTGTTGAATATGTGGTGGATGTAGACAGTCCAAGCTACCTCTTTTACCTGACAGCTATGAGTTTCAATGAGAGAGCATCATATACACTTGTGTTCTCCCACTCTGTTTAAGCTTTCTAGTCAAACAGCAAGACTTATAACTGCATTTCTAATCAAGTACCTCTGTGGTTGTTAATTTAATCACTAAAAACTCATCTGGTTTCATGAAAATAATTCCTTCCTACCTTAAAATGACAGATGTAACTCTACACTGTTGCTTCCTCCAAAATCTATGATGTCCCTGCTTTTATCTGCACTTACTCTGCACAAAAAATGTAAAACTACTCTATGCTACACAATAGCAAGTTGTAATATACATTCTAATCAGAAACCTATTCTGATGAAGAATTAAGATACAGAAAGCTCCACCATGTACATGTACTGTATAGGAGTGATTCCTCAAGTTGCAGCTGGATAGCTCAGTGAGTAACACCCCAGACCTTGGCATGGGAGATTGGTGGTTCAAATCCCGGTCAGGGCGCAGGTATCCAGTGGTGCTTAATGCTGCCCCGCCTACCTACCTATGTGCGTCACTTTGGATAAAAGCGTCTGCTAAATGGAATTGCAGAAGTTTGTTACGTATGAAACCCCAGAAGTCTGAATCTGTGATCTTGAAACTGTCATAATAAACTGCAGTTTTGAGGTGGAAATGCTCAGCTATGGTTTTGACTGCTTAATTCGCTAATCATGTGTCTTCTAGCATACAGACCCCACCCCCATATGGACATGTTGCCAAGGTATATAAAAGACTTGATTTTCACCAGAGGGAATCTTCAACATGTTTGATCACTAAAATATCAAATATCTACAGTGCAATCCTTTTAACTGTTGTCCCTGGGGCATTACCAAGACCAATAAGAGCATCAGTATAATGCATTACTATTTAATATTGCTTTTTATGATTTGAAGACAGAATGAGTAATGTGTCCAGACATTTGCTTATCTTTATCTTTCTTTTAACTCTTCTTTTAGCTATTTGTGGTGTAATGTGTCATTTTACATTATCTTCCTTGCAACAAAAAAGGAAGAAATGACTATACTACCTTTATCAATGGATCTTCCAAAATTCAAACTAACCAGCCCGTTCTGAGGCACATCTCAAATGTTCAAGGTTTAATGTTATCTTAACTGTTTCACCAGGGGACATTCATTTTGGAGCTATAATACGCACAGTAACAGAAAACAATAACCTACATTTGACAAGCAAAATTAGAAGAACAAAAAAAGAAAAACATATAATCATTCATGGTGTCTGTTTATTTGCAACTGAAAAAATGATTTCAAGCCAACCCTAAAAAGCTTTTTTTTTTTCTTCTGAAAATTGAAGTACTCTCCTTAAGTAGTCTCCTGGCATCTTCACATCACCCTCATGTTATCTGAGACTGTGATGAAAAGAAGAGGAAGACTGTGGGGTTGAACCCTCACATTTCCTAGAAAGCTGTAATGAATTCACTGCTCAAGACCACAAGAGAGAACAAAGTGGCTTCTGTCTCCACCCAGTGGTACGTTGTGGAAGGTGCAGCTGTCTACAGCTGGAAGGGTAAAAAACTTGTGACCACACCTTTTTAATACATGACAACAAACTCTAAGTATCTGTTACCTTTTGGGACCTCGGGGCAGAACCAGACTGACTGATCAGACTGGATGACAAACAGGCACAGTGACTCTAATATTAGTACACTTTGTGCTCCTGTAACTTCTTACGCACTTCAATTACACACATTGGTATAAAGCCATACATAAAGTGGCCCTGTTTGCTAAGCTATAATCTTTGTAACATCACTTTTACTTCCTGGACAGATAAAAGATAACTCTGGGCTTATCCATGTTAAAAGGTGTTCGATATCATATCCAGTAACTTTATGACAGGAATATAACAAGTCTGCTGCTGCTTCAACCTTTGTTATTGGTCTTGTTCTGTAGCATCTGGCACAAGAAAAAGGTTTAGTATCACAAACGTAAACGTAAAAGATGACCGCTAAGATTAGGGCTCCAGAATGCAACGGCTTTTTGACAGTGTGTGAGTTGAAATTTTAAATAGTCGTATGATGATCGTCGGGATGTTTTGATGCCCCACTGGCCGGCATGGGCAACTACTGCACTAACCATTGTAGCTGATAGTAGTACTTTTTCTGTCAGTTTCACTGTTACTGTGTTCCAAGGCGCAACAAAATCATGTGTTGGTGCAACATCCTAGAAAGCTGATAGCACCAGTGCGTAACAAATCTAATGAACCAATCATGTCAATTTGCAGGGTGGGGCTTTAAGTTCACATTACACCGGAGGATTTGCTATCAGCTCCTAAATATCAGATACAGAACATGTTTGATTTTCAGTTTCTACACCTAGTGTAAGAATAAGACAGAAATGTTAATTTACTGGAGCATAACATCTGAACTGTCAGTCTCATAGTTAAGGTGTTGTGATTATGATGGCTGATTCTTAAAAGTAACACTTAAAATAGATCTTCAGTCTCTGATCATTCAGTTGTGTACCTAACTAGGTCTGTAATTCACCTCAAGACAAATGTTAAATCCTTGATGGAGCTGCAGAGACCCTGAAACAGACAGAAACAGCAGGAGGTATGACCAACCTTAGCTCCACAGTCCGCTCCCTTCTGCACACAGAAACCAACAAAGGCGGGGTCGGCCACTTTGACCAGGATATTGTCAACACAATAAACATGGATGAATTCGATCCCCCTCCGCTCCATGTCATCCAAGATACCCTGGTTCCCCAGAGCTCTGTAAAGACCCCCGTTACCATCTGCAATACAAACACACGAGTTTCAGACACACAAACTCCACTTGGCAAATAAAACTGTCACACACTGAACAACAATGTAAATAAGAAGTTAGTAATCCTGTGTGTGCGTACCAGGAGCCATGGAGAGCTTCCCTTTGCTCTCCAGGATGATCTTGCTGTTGTAGTCCATGGCTGGTAGCATGCCCTGCTGAAAGAAGATGATGTTGTCCTTGTCCAGGCCAAAGTGGTTATGTCGCGAGAAGTACTCCTTAGTGGCCTCCATTGTCCTGCCGCTGGTCATGATGTACCTGAAGGCAACACATAAAGCACAGATCCATGCATTTTACATCATTTAAACAAGTGGAAAACCTGTATCTGAAGGATGCATGTTCAGGAACACCAAAGAAATAAAAATCCTTCAAAAACAAAACAATAAAGTTTAGGAATATGGCAGATAATAAAAAAGTAACAACTTCACTACAGAATTACACCTGCGGAAGATGCTGTCATATGCAGTTTTAAATATAACTTTAATAACTGTGTTTGGAGGACTTTATACGTTCCATCGCCTTCTTGTTATCTCCATCTTTCGCAATTTCAGATTGTAAACTGTTCTTGAATCTACTCTGCAGGGTACTAATCCCTTTCCAGTAAAACAACTTCCTTGATTGAGTTTCCTTTGATGCTCACGGTGACTTGACCCAGTTATTCATTGTGCAAACATAACTGGGACAAACAGCTTTAGTTCTCATTACAAATATAGAGAGACAGTATTTGTTGGGACACACAGCAGTAGATTCAGCCGACTAGAACGCCTTAGTGATCTGAAACCTGACGTCTCACCAGGGAATACAGCACTTGATTTTGTGCTTCTGCTCGGCCAGCTGTTGCAGCTTCAGAATGCGCTCGGCTTGGATCTGAAAGAGGGTTTTGTGGGACGGCAGCCCCACGTCGTACATGCCTTTGGGGTAAGAGACCCCCAGCCTGGTTCCCTGGCCGCCTGCCAGAAGTAAGGCTGCTACTTTATTCTGGGAGATGGACTGAAGACCTGAAGGAAGAAAAAGCAGAAGCATGTGTCTTATAGTGTATTTAAACTAGTTACACACATCTAGATCTGCATACATGTATGCTATAATACACAGGCTCAGTACACTTGTACAATATCTCTAGTGATAGCTGTAGTACATATTTATTGCCTGTTTAAAGACGTTAGATAAATCATAATACATTTAACACATGCAATACAGACATTTATTAATTCAATTTACTGAGCTGTCAATCATCATTTTGTGATTAATCCTTCAAGACTTTAAAGATATGACATTAAATTAGCCCTGAACTAATATCTAATGACCCTACTGAAGCCTGTGATTGATTTTATTGTGGTTCAATGGGTCAATGTTTAATAGCGGTTCCAGTTTATCTTACATAAACTGCTGCTACGTGACGTGATGCAAGACTACTTGTCGGTGCCAAAAGACAAGTTTTATACCCGTGTACTGGGTGGGCCTGCTAGACTTTGACTACTCTACCAAAAATACGCAAACACACAGACGCCACGCCCGGCTTCGGTCCCGACAGCTCACGATGACCTCATGAATGAGGGTCAAGAGGCAACTCTAATTACGTCAGCCCCAAATCAGAACCAGATGTTTTCTGCTGCCCACTGCTGTCATCATCCCCACAGGAAAAAAGAAACCTACAGATTTACTAAACAGTCAAACCCCTACAGAGGAGGGAGTTGCGCAAAACATAATGCAAGCCAACTTACTCATATTTCAGATCTACGCTGGGGAATTAGACTGGGAATGGTTTGCGAGTTTATACAACCACACAGAGCGCAAATGAGTTTCTGACGCTGCTCAACTAGGGCTTTGTGATAAGCTGTTGCATAACTTACATATGTTTTTGCGTGGGTCTACCTCTGGATTCTCTGAAAATATTCAAGTAATGAGAGGAGCCATTGAACCATCTCGACATCACTGCATCTGGGCGACCATGTGATGCTTTAATCCCCTTAAGCTTCCCAGTCTGATACCAGTAAATCTTTCCTGTCTCACCTGTAGACCATCACATGCTACTTCAAAGTTGTCAAGACTTTATTGCTAGACTCTGATCTTCTAATCTGCTTGCAATAACTGCGCATGTCTTCTTTAACAGCTGGTAATATCTCACTGATTTCCTGCTACTGTATGACACTCCTAAAAACAATTCTTCCTGCTTCCTTCAACAAAAGATTTGGACAAATTAAGAGAAGCTGTGTGTAAATATACTTCTTTCTTAGACTTTGGATGGAGCTCACCTGCCAGCTCCCAGTCTTTGAGAAGCTCCCTGTCTCTTGTCACGCTCCCCAGCACCTCCCTGGGCACCGGCTCCATGCGGGCATCCATCTTCTCATGCTTGCTGCTGCTGGACATCTCCATTGCGTTCTTGAAGAATCCATTGATCTCCTGAAAGTCCATCCCCTGCAGGTCGAGGGTCAGGTCAGCCTGCTGCTCGGGGCTCAGCTCGCTCCAGAACTGCAGGAGGTGGGACTGGCCGGCCTCAGCCAACCTCTGCTTGAGTCCGCTGGTGCTTGGGTCCATGATCAGCTGTGCTTTTGATTAAACACTACCACACTGAAACAGATGGGGGGAAAAAGGGACGAATTGTTACTGATAAGCAGAACCAGCTGAGGATGCCTGAAGTCATGTCCACAGTGGGCTACAATGACAGAAACTTCCACACATCACATAAGTGGGGATTTTAGAGGTGATCCGAATATCTATTAGACTAAATTTGATAGTATTCAGGCAGATAAAAAGTACATAAGCTCAATAATTAAATAAATCTGGAAGTCACACACCTGAAATTTAAAACTAAATCCACAGGTGGATTGATGACGACTGATGGGAGCTCTTCTGGTGAAAAATGACCTCGTGACTAAAGTATTTCTACAATGTGGGCTACTGCTGGTAAAACAGGCAAAACTGGTGACAACATACGACCAGGCATGGCATTTACATCTTGATCTGCAGCCTTTAAATGAAGTAACTTCTGGAATGTTTAATTGCTCTGTTTGTTTGAACCCACACCCACAATAAGCAGCCTGCTGGACCAGGAACTATCTCTGGTAGGGGATTTCTTAGCATTTGAATGGGATGCTGAAGGAAGCAGCAGCACAGGAGGATGTATTTTAAACTGTCAGGTATCATCGTAAAGTAATTATGAGTTAAATTATTCATGAAACTTTTAAACTTAATGTTTCCAAGAAGCTGTGTCAAGTCTGTTTAAGTTGAGGCTTTACGACAACACAAACAGGGATGCCTCATATCACCAGCAGCAGAGAGAAATTCAATAATAACACTGTGTAATAAAGCAGACTGTTACAAAACTCTAATACACACATTAAATGCATTTTACTATGTGAGCTACATGTCTCAATCACTATAGCTGTCTTCCAGCAGCAGCAGCGGAGGTAACTAGAGCAGAGCAAACGTTAGCAGCTAACCGGCTAACAGCGGAGGAAACAGTAAACCGAGTAAAAACATTAAAGATTAAATGAATGAAACAGTGAACCCTCACCTCTCACTGGGCTCCTCTTCGGTTTAAGACCATGAATGCGAGTCTCGTTGTGCTTTTCTTGCACTGCTCGGCGGTAACGACGCCTCCCACCCGGACTACACCTCCTGTACGTCACGTTGACGTGGCAACGGCGACGGCGCACTGACGGCTGACTGCTGCGTTCATGACTCCTCGTAAAATTAAAGACCCGCTGGGCTGAACGTTTACTCAGTAGATGTCTACATAGAAATACAGTATAAACCTCTGTGTAATGTCACTTTAACGTCAAATGATTCAAAATTCTATCATCTTACAGTAATGCCATTATTTCTGAGTTGAACAGTGGAGTATTTGCTGTCATGTAAAATTAAAAACCAACAGTTTAGATTTAAAAAAATACAGGCCCCAAAGTAGAAACCCAATGCAACAAAAATATCTATCTATCTATCTATCTATCTATCTATCTATCTATCTATCTATCTATCTATCTATCTATCTATCTAACTAACAACTTTGTTATTATAAAACTGAAAAGGGGTTTATTTTGTTTTAATAGGTTGAACTTTTTAATGAGTTAATGAGTTAGTTTTCAATTTTTAATGTTGCTCTGATTTAGTTGCATCAAAAATGTTAGATAACACATTCAAAAATTATTTTTGATTGTTTAAACGGTTTAAGTATTGCTAGTTTGCCTTTTATACAGATGAGAACACATTTTTCTGCCAGTTAGCTATAAAGATAAGATAAGATAAGATAAACTTTACTGATCCCTCACCGGAGAAATGTACATGTTACAGCATCTAAATACAACTAAGGTATGGAAGAAGCAAGACAAGAAATACAAAAATACAATACAGTTAAAAATAAAGATATAATAAGGAAAATGGCCTGATAAATTTACATATGGAAATGTACATGTATGGCATGATGGATATGTTATCCATTACATTACTATATTATATGATGATGTATGTAATTTATAAGAAATCTAGGTTTAGGTATTGAATATGATGTCCATGTACTCTTACACTTTTGCATATTGCAAAAAAAAGCAAACTAATGGTTTACACTCCTTATGAATGTAAATACACACACACACACACATATATATATACAGTCATGAATAAAAGTTTACATGTACTTGTAAAAACCATGTATATTATGGCAGTCTTGAGTTTCCAATGATTCCTATAACTCCTAATTTTGTATGATGGAAATAATTTAATGTGTCATTGTCACTAAAAACAATCATGCATTTTGTTTTTAGGGACTTGAATTTTCAGTTTTGGTGATGTAGAAACTTGTGTTAATGAAACTTTCTTCGTAGCATGGTCTCTTACCTTCTCGAGACTGAAGGTAAGAGGCTTCAGTCTCAAGAGACTGCATGGTGGTGGCAGTATTATGCTTTGGGCCTGTTTTGCTGCTTGTGGAACTGGTGCTTTACACAAAGAAAATTGAATAATGAAGCAGGTAGATCACGTCCACATTCTTCAGAAAAACCAACAATCATCAGCCAGAAGGTTGGGGCTTGGGTGATCCAACAAGACAATATAAACAAATGGCTAAATCAGGCTAGCATTAAGGTTTTAGACTGGTCTCCTCACAATTCCTGACTTACACCTCATCAAAAACCTGTAGACTGTGCCGAAGAAACAAGTCTGTGTCAGAAAGCCAACACATTTGGTTGAACTGTACCAACTCTGTCAAGAACAGTGGTCAAACATACAACCAGAAGCTTGTGGACGGCTACCAAAAGCGCAGAGTTGAGGTGAAAATGGCAAAAGGACAATTAACCAGATGTGAGACTTGCTGTATGTATATTTTTGATCCAGAAGATTTTGTCATATTTCCAGAAGACCTTTAATAAATCTTTAAAGAATCAAAGCTTTTAGAACAGGGGTGTCAAATCCTGGTCCTCGAGGGTCACAATCCAGCATGTTTTAGATGTTTCCCTCTTCCAACACACCTGATTCAAATGATCAGGATCGTTATCAGGCTTCTGCAGAGCTTGACGATGAGCTGATCATTTGA
>OMNN01064772.1:0-12382 GCA_900302755.1 Chromis chromis
CAAAGTGGGACTAACTGCTGGGTTGCCTCACAAATTGATACCACTCCTAGACTTGATGGGGTGGAATAATTCCACTTGTTCCTGATGCATTTCAATTTTTTTGTGTGTGTATATGAAATAACATAGAATTCTGATTAAACATTGGATTACCAAACCAAAATCTTCTCTCAACGCAGTCACAATGCGTTTTCTGGTCTTAATACAGTGTTATTCCCAGATTTAGTCCTAACTGAAACCTGAACCACTTTCTGCAGCACCTGTATTAAGCTAAACCGGAAACAAAACTTTAACCCAGCCAGACCTACATACAGCAAAACCAAGTGGAAAACCCTGGAGCTGAGAAACGAAGCCAACATAGAAGTGCTAAAAATGTAGTCCCTCTGATGGCCACTTGAGGCTGGCCCCAAAAAGCGAGTCAATTCCCATAGACCCCATGTTAAAATGTCCAATTCTACTGCACAAATAAACATGTTTACAGCCTGGTACAAAAAAACTGTTTTGGTTTCCAGTGCTAATTTCCCTGTTCATGACAACCGTACAGGGAGGAGAATTTTTCTATAACTCTCCCATTTAAGTTCTATTAAGGCTTAAAGTTATGCATAATTAAGTAAATGGCCGCTTTGAGTGACAGGTGGCTGCCATTATAGGACAGTCCATAGTCCAGAGACGTTTCCCATGGTCTGTCTCAGCTCCACTCATGCTCTATCTCTTTGATCATTTTTGAATTAGTTTGGAGTTGGGAGAAGTCGGGCACTGCCACGATGGCGACAGCTGGAGCCCCCACACTGACCTTTAAAACTGCTAGTCATGAACCCTGTGGGCGTCATCACAGAGAGTCCATCCAGCTTTATAGACACTCTATGAGCTCAGCCAGATCCTGGTTCAAAGGTTAACCTTAAAAACAGATTGTAAGCTCAGTGTAATTGGCCTTACATTAATTAAACACATTGTAACATCTGCTGAGCTGTGGCGACAGCGGCCTCTGTGACAACAAGTGGTAATTACAGGATTGTAATGCACTGCATTCTGCTGGGTTCTAAGTTGGAGCAGTGAAGGGTACTTGAATGCCTATTAATTACACAAAAATATTATCCTAATACAACCCAGCAGTTTTATTGTCCATATCAACAGGCAACTGAGTTCTACATGTTCTTCTGCTGAATAAACCTAACCCAACACCCACCTAACTCGGATACTGAATCATGGCTGCAAACAGAAATGAAACAAAAATGTAATTCCTACACCAAAATGCCATTCATATATAAAAAGTGTTATATATAAAGTGTTAATGAAAGCTAGGGGCATTGTTGACACAGTATGTGCAGGCCAGTATTATCCTATTATCCTGTCCATGAGTACATGAGGGGTCTCCTTGGGTTTCTCTGCAGATATCAAAGTAACACGCAAAATCTGTGTCCGCCCCAACGTCCTCAGGTCAGTCAGGCTACAAGGACAATCGTGCACATGCTCAGTAGAAGTGTGCGTACGCCCAATATGTTGATACGACGTACTGCGCATGTGCAGATTGGAGATCTCCGAGTGGACTCCTACGAACGGGAGTAGTAGTATAATAGCAACAACTATGCATCAGCGGTGTTGGTAGCTTTTTGTGTGCTTGTGAGTACAATCAAGGCTTTAGCCAGAGCAGGTTTCATTTATCGTCCAGTGTGAATACGTTGGCCTATAAAAGCAAGCAGAGTACTGGACCAGGTTGTGCTAGCTTGTGGTTTAGTTAACAGCCAACCCCCTTACCTGTCCTCTGCTTTCTCTTTACCTCCATGCTGTGAGAGCTTGTTACACCTGAGCCCTGCTGTTGGGCCCCGTGTCCTCAGTAGGCCTCAGTAATCTACCAAGCTCGGCTTTCAGTGTCCTCACTAAAAAAGTTATATAATGATGCTTTAAACTGTGTTAAAAGTTCACCCTAACACTAACCCTAACTGTTAACTAAAGCCATGGTAATAATTTAAATAATTTAAATATAAAAACACCAACTTAAAACCCAAATCTAAACTCCAATTCCTTTATTTCTAACATTTGACCAACCATGACCCTGATTTATATATGAACCTTATCCACATTCTAATCCTAAATGTGCACCTCTTACACTGAACTAAACTTAACTCTGGTTGAAACCATAGCTCTGAACCCAAGTGTTAATACTGAACAAAATGAGTCCCAGCTCTGACACTAAGTTAATACAAATTCTTACTCTAAACATAAATCTTTCTTCAAACTAATCCAGGTTCGTATCTTAACTCAAACACTAAATTCTTATCATCAATGAGATTTGATGGGGCCCCTATGTGACAGTTATATTATATTAAGCCTAATCTTAGGTGAAACAGGTACCTGAACCCAAATTCAGTTTGTAGGACTGGCATTAAACTAAACCTGATTCTTGTTCAATCCTAAATCCAAACGCACATGCAAAGGAATACGTTACAAGTGAACAGTGGATAGAGTATTCTCACTTTAAAACCGCACTAGTCCTGTCTTGTATGGAGGTAGAGCAGCAGACACATCTGCATCCAGCAGCAGTGTAAAGTTGTGTGCGATGCTATGATGGGCGTCACTGTCGTCACGCACTGATGACATCTGACTGCGGGTGTCGCTGCCTTATTATCTTCCCGACGCAGGGCGGATTAGAAAAAATGGGATTTCAGATGGCTCTTCCTTACACCCCACACGCCCTCTGCCATCGCTCAGTTAAGTGATTATTGTTAAAACAGAAGGGGAAAAAATCATTTTGGAAATAATTATGATAGTAATTATCATTTCCCCTTCTTGGCTGGGGAGATAAGAATGAACCCAGGAGAGAGAGCAGGGAGGTGGGGGGCAGCCTTTTAGAGTCTTAAAAGTCACATGAATTTGTCCGATCAGTCACAGCTTGATGTAGAGTGTGACTTCTGATCAAGGCTGGGGAGCAACTGTAATCAGTTACACAATATCAACTGGAATAAGAAATACAGTTCATACATGTCATTACTTACTTTAAGAAAGAACACAAGGTATGAAGGAGCGACTGCACACGGTATTCGGATTGCAAAATGGATCAAACTGATCCCTGATAATCACTCTCCAAAACACAGCAGTCCCTCAACAACAAAAGGATCAGTGGTTTGATTACAGAAAATGAAATACAAATTTGCAGGTGAATAAGGACAAACTAAAACGCCTGATTACCATCAGGATATGAACATTATTTTGTTTTGAAAAATGTAAATGTTAAAAATGTAATGAAAATATTTAACATTTGGTCAATCACAAGAAAAACTCCAAATATGTGAGGCCATTCTGTTCAAATGCAGTGTTGAGATTGACACAGTTAAGAGCCTCTCTGTAGCTCTGGACGTCCAGCTGCCCTGATAGTGGATCATTCCTGGATGACAGCAGTTTGTGTTTGTAGGCTGACAGACTGACCGGGCAGCATAGTGAGGCTCAAGATGCATTCAGGTGTTGTCACAAATGATTTAGCATGTTTGTTTTTCAAGAAGCATAACCACCTTTAGTTCAACAACGTGCATTAGCAGCATGTTAGCAATGCAACAGATACATTCTGCAGTCCTTCCTCTGTTTCTGCACAGGATATAAAACAAAGACAGGTGCAGGGTTCAAATGAGGATGCAGTGCATGAAGGTCAGGGCACCAGTTCCAGTAGTCCATCTAAAAGCCACACACTATACAGAAAGTTGCAGCTTTGTTTGTATATTATGATGCTGATGTGCAAAATTGTAGAGAAACATCACCAGTGGTATTATGTTACTCACTGTATGGTACCAACTACATTCTTATAAGAACAGAAATGCAAGTAGAAAGTACAAAGAAAGGGAGCTTTGTATGAAGGTTCTTATAGTACATCACGCTGCAACTAGGAAACAGAAAGAAAAAAAACTGTAGAAAAAATAAAACATCTGAATATTTATTACTGTTAAAATGTTAGTTTACAGGGAAATCGAGTAACATATACTGTGTACATCAGTGTATGTTGATAGTAGGCATTTTTTTAATTGATGCTAAAGTGCACATTATGTAGAACACTATAAGCGTATGTTATTTCAGTATATATTATATTTTGTCAATAGTATTTGAACTTTCTATATTGTAATATATCACTATTATACTATGTTTAAATGTTCATTCTACACTCAGTGTGGTTTTTTGAGGTTAAGTAATCAGACTACATTTATCAGTTTTAGAAGTTGAGCTGCTGTATACAGCTATGTTTATTGATTACAATGGTCTGCAGGCAGACAGTAATCAATGGAGACTCGAGCGTTCACAGCTTGGAAGTCCAATCATGAAAAACTGGAGCTGTCATCATTATTTCTCTTTCTGTGTTTCTGATTAAGTCTCAGAACTTTATTAAAAGAAAACATACACACACACACACACACACGGATAAACTTTGTCTATAAAGGAAGTTGTTTTGTCGTGATTTTTGCTGAAATGTTCATTTCAGAAAAAAGGATAAAGCACATTTAGAGTAGTGCAATTTTGCCTGTTAGCAAACAGCCTCCCAATTATCTTCCGTTTGATTGCCTGCCTCCATCAAGGTGAGCGATTAGACCACCGCTCCTGTGAAGCTCTGGAAGTCGTCCTGAAATCGCTGCACTTTGATTTCATCAATCTGCAGGCAGCCCAACTGGAAGAAAATGTGAGTTTTATGAGCAAAACTTATTTTCCTCATCTTCGTCTTCCAGTTCCAATACAGTTTCATATTCAGGCCTTTTCTTGTATCAGATTAGAGGCTATTTTTTTTTTCTTTCCAAAGAAACTTCATAACATTCCTGTCAAATTTGGGCCTTGCTTTCTTCATTTTTTTCCTTCACCATTTTTTTTTCTCTCTTTTCCAGGGAGCATCGTCCTTGCTGGATATGATTTTATACTATGAATCTACAACACATCTTGACATTTCTGACAACAGCAGTATGGGAACATCGGGTTGGAGGGCCCTCGCTCATTTGATAAAGCAGGTTGGCTGACGCAGTGGAATAGTAATCTTTTCATGTAGGCTTTCTCCAAGGGATAATGTACATCCTAGAAAGTGAGTTTGTGGCACATTACATGGATAGAAGATGGAGGGCAGTGCAAACAGGGTGAGAAGTCGCCCCACTGCAAACACTGGTATGAACTCATCAGGACATGCACACACTGGATTACTGCAGAATCACAGACAGCATTAGCAGGCATAACTGTTACTGTGATCAGCGAGGGGCAGGGTGAGGGAAACAATGCAAGGACTTTGAGCATAACTTTGAGTTCAGATAACGTATCAACAGACTGATTTGGAATCATCATTCCTGTGGCTTTGTGTGCATGTAAAGAAGACTGACATTTCAGGTGTCAGCTTAGCAAATTCGTCGTTAGTATAGGAAAGAAGGTCAGTGTACATTCTGATATAAACCACGTGAGCTAACCAAAATGAAGGTCAACTGGAGGGCAACACGCTCTGATCATACTATAGCAAAATAAATGAATTAAAGACAATGCAAAAGTCATCACATTTTCCTTGTACACAACAAAAAGTTGGGAGTCAGTGATGTCAGTTAGCTTCCGGTCATGCTATTTAACACGCTAACTTACTGAGGCACTAACCTTACATCATTTGCACAGTTGACACAGTCTAAGTCTGCTAAGAGGGCCTTTTTTCTGAAGCGGTTTATTCTCAGAGCACAATTCAAACGTGGAACTGGCAGTATAATCCATCAGTATCGGACTTTCCAGCTATTTCCTTTAAGCTGTTAAGATAGTTTGCTACGGGTCAACACATTTGTTTACAATCGGTAAAATAATGCAATCATTTTATATATCATAATTATTTGAGTTTAGTGATCATTTTCATCTGTATTGGCAGGACACAATTTTCTGTCATGATGTATACTAGCTAATGGACATACAATATATATTTACATATAGAAATACATCATACACACCATGCCAATAGAAAATAACTATGTGAGACAAATTAAAAACAAGAAAATGTATATAATCTCTTTCAAAGTTCACCAAGTTGAACACATGCTGCAGACTTATGTGACTTTTACTTTGCTTGCTGGTCATTACAGTTACATAGAACTGTGGTGACTTCCCTCAAAAGTGTTGGTGTTAACTCGCTTTTAAAAGCATCTTCTCTCCAACCTTTGTCAGGATCCATGTTTTGCCTTGATTTTTAGCTGTTCTCCATTACGGATGCATACATGTACAGCTGTAGATGCCATGGATGTGTGGCTGTTGCTGTTATTGTCCTATTTTTCTAGTCTGTGGGAGTCCACCTGGAGGACTGTGTTCCATATATACAGAGTAATGCAGAGTATCTACATACTCCGTTCATGCACACTACTGCCAGGCATGTACAGTATCGCCTGTGTACCTTAGTTGTCATGCAGACACATATTTTGGGCTGCACACGGACACCTGCTTGTAGACAAGGAAAGTACGATACAGGCCTTAGCTAACTGTTATAATTAATTATAAATTTCAAGTTTCAGATTTTATTAAAAACTCTGACGTATGTTGAACTAATGCATTATTTTCCTGACAACTTGTAATGAATATTTTTATGGTTAGGTTTAGGTAACTCTGGGGACTTGCTGAAGGCTACGGAAAGATGTATTTCTTCGTTAAAGCTAGAATATAGGATTTTTACATCTAAAAGAACTTCCCTTTTAGGAAGTGTAAAAAAATTCTAATGTTCCAGATAAAAAAAGAGGAAGGATTTTAGTCTAATAAAGAAAGAGATCGACTGTTCACAAGACATGTTGACAGTGTTTATGTAATTACCCTCACTGTTCTTAGATCTTAGTTCTTAGATTAGACTTCTGACAAGTCTGCTTCTGTGAATTTTTCTGCATTCTTTATGCTTTTGCACAATGTGTGTGTGTCTTCCAGAGTGTGCGACTGTCCAGACTGGATGTGTGTAATGTGCCCATGGTTGACTATCCCGCCCAGTCTCTATCTAAAGCTCTGCTGACCAGCCGGCTCACAGTGCTGCACCTTCACAATGCCCAGCTCAGCGGCATGCCACTATACACACTAGGTATGGCACATACATACACACACACACACACACACACAGTCATGTGCAGCAGTTGGTGCGTCAGCTTCTCAGTGCTCACTCATGACACACCAAGCTCATATTTGTTACAATAAAAAATAATTTCTGTGTGCAAATAAGGACTGTGTACACACCTTTGTGTGTATACCATGTAAATGCATATGTGTGTGTTGTGTGTATGTGTGTGTTTGCCTGTGTGTTCTGTGGCCAGCAGGACCAGATTTTGACCTGCGACCCTCTCTGCAGGTCTGGACCCGGATTAGAGGCCTAATCTCTTACCTGTCACTTTACACACCACTGCACATGTCTATAAAGGCTCTGGCAGCCAGGACACACAGACACACACACACATACACACACACACATTTTATATAGTTTCTTGAACTAAAATATGACCCAAGACATGTTTTCCTTTATCATAGTGCTTACCTGAATATGATCTGTACATGCTCATAAACTTGTTAATATCATATGACTGCACTCTCATGTTTATGTGCTTACAGCAGATGGACTTATTAGACAATTATTATTAGACTATTTAAATATTTAAAAAAACAAAACAAAAAACCAGCGACTTCAGCAAAGTCCGTCCTCTCTGACCTTCATTGATCGGCTGCTGCTGGAGGAGGGGGATGGAGGAGTGGGATGCTCGCTGGGAAGGTCACATGACCACAAATGAATATTGTGTTGATACAGGCACAGACACACAATTACTGGATGACTATACACACACACATAAATACACTCACCATGGGCAAACACAACACTCAGAGGGGGGTTGAGTGCTGCACATGGATGGACAGATGCACACACCCTCATACAAGTCATGTGTAATAGAGGGAGTTAATAATAGCCTGGAGATATAGAACTAGATGGTAACGTTGCAGTATTTCATATGCACTGTAACGATCATATAACCAACTAAAAATCACAATAAAATAAAAAATAAATCCTTGTGAACTGATGTCATAATAAATCAGTGTCAGTTTTAGACTTTCCGTTGGGACAAAAAACTCTAAACAGTAAGCACAGTGTCTCAGCTGGGAGCAGAGACAGACCCAAATGGACACAGTGTGCTGCCCACTCTTCCCGACAGCAACTTGTTCCTCCAACATTTTCAGCCGCTTCCTGGATCTCTTTGATATTTGAGGGTCTGCCAAACCCCCCCTCCTCCTCCCACGCTCATCCCTCACCCCACACCCAACACCATCATCTCTGCCTGTACCGAGCCCACCAGCACCCCCGCCCCCTTCCCTCCTAGCAGGGGGTCCCAGCTGAGGATCATTGCCTTCGATCGGAGGGGCTTCTGATTACGGGATTGGGCGCTCGCGGTGGAGTCGACCGGATCAATCCCACCGATTCCACCATTTGGTTCCCACTGTGCCTGATGACAATGTTGGCATTCCACATGCAGCCCAACAGGCTTGATCAAATCTGCAGCATCGATCTGGATGCAAGAGCAGAGAGGGCCCAGGCAACGTGGACACATGTGTACCGCAGTACAGAATGCATTACACAAATACACAGCCAAGGCCCACAACACACACATAGACACAAAGTATTTCTCCAAAACACCATCTAAGCTGTGATAACAAAAATTGAAAGGTTGTTACAATGGCACACAGACTGAATATTTTTTTCTAAGTGGGTCTTAGAATTTGACTGGTTTTAGGTCAAGGCCCTAGTTTCTACAGCAGCTTGTGCATGTTAGAATAGTGAAGGAGTGCCACGTCTTTACTGTAATAACTGCAGAAGTCAGCCATTCTTGCTGTGCCTTCGTTTTCATGCTCAGGTTAGCTCATTTCCAATCTGTAAGCCTCATGTGTGGCACTGACAGGACAGGCTTGTACAACAGATATAGTTTAATGTCAATTTAAAATCATCAATATATCTTAACAGTGTGAGGGGTCAGAGGGTGGCCCCCTTTGGATCCCATGATGGGATAGCAAATCCCCTTGATTTCGCTCTGTAGCCAGAACCCAGACCAGTTGTGAGCAATATGTAGGAGCTTCACATTATCCCCTCATTCTATCTGTCCCCAGTGTCCTGACCAACCAGTAGCAGAGCTACAAGGGCCTGATCCCCAGCTGGCTTCTCACCAATGAACATTGTACAGATATCTCTTGATTAAGAACAGGGAAACAGTCTCTGTGACTTTACTCTTATGATACATTTACAATGGCACCTCTGTTTTAATGATGTGGATCATCAGATTCCTGATTTTACATGAAAAACAGAAATTAAAACAAAGGTTTAAGGACAACAATGGTCTCGGGAGTGAGTCATGTTAACTTTGGACTGTGCTTCTGCTCATCAAGACACTTGTTTCTTTTCGTGCTTCATGTAGCTGGTACACTGAAGACAAACAGAGCTTTGAAAGAGCTTCACCTTACCAACAACCTGTTGAATAGCTACCAGGATGCCTTGCAGCTGGGGGACCTGCTACGATACAACACTACTGTGCAGACACTGGAGCTTAGCAACAATGCTATAGCAGATGCTGGTAAGATGCACAATTTTTGTTACAGACAAAAAACTATACATTTATTTAAAGTCCTGTTTTTTATAGTGTTTGCAAGACCACTCGATTTATATGAAAACAGATTCATTCTATTTGTGAAATGTATTTAATGGAGTAGGTTTGTTGAAGTGGGTGCTGAATAAAATATTATATGAAATGATATGGAAATAAAATAACAAGTACACACAGTAAGATGGAGAAAAGAGTGAGTGTGTGAAAAGCGTCTCACTGTTCATTTGAGGCTAAATTGCTTTGTCTACAAAAGTGTGTTCCTGAACTCTCATTGTTCACATCGTGTGACTGTGAGGCAGAGCAAAATGATCAGAATCTGGTTGCAAGTGTCACACATCTAATGAATCATTAGTATTAATTTTGGCAGCCCTCTTTCAGTTTTAGCTAATCAAACAATAACAAACTAACTCTGTCTGCTATAAACTTTCATGAGAAAAAAAGCAAAACAACAATATAGTTAAATAAAGTGGGACAGGTCATCACACTGTAAATTGCAAACTTGAGCAGTCCAGGTTTATTACCTAATTAATATAGATATGTGGAAAGGTAAAGCATATAGTAACCTCCTGTATAGTTAGCTCTGACAGATGTTTAGTGGGAGTGTTGTAGTGCTGCATATTATTTATAGCTATTTGCTTTCAAACAGCAGCATATACAAGCAGTAAAGTTAAACACACTTTGTTAATCACCATAAATTCATGCTTTTCTCTGATTATGCAGGCTTGGAGGAGCTCTGTGATGGTCTGAGGTGGCAGACAGCAGGTTTGAAGGTGTTACTGCTGAGGAACAACCAGATCACTGTAAAAGGCATGGATCATCTGGCCAAGGCTCTGGTGAGGAACATAGCTTTTAGTTTGGAACAAAGTCAAATAATGCCACATAAATGTGTTCTGAAACCAAAGAACAGAAAGAATACCCCAGCCTAGAGCTGCAGACTCAATATAGTGTCCAACCATTGTCAGCTGTGTGTGCAGAAACATAAATGGCAAAGTTGTGTCTTCAGGTTTGGTATGTTAGTGTCCTCTCCAGGGTCACTTAGGTTTCTTTTAGTTCAACATGCAGGAAGTTGGCCATTTTAGTTTTTAATATGCAGCCACATGTTTGCTGAATGGTCTCAAGAACCATCTGCTGCTGTCTTTCCTTGTGCTCATGCCTTTGAGAGCATCTTGTTTAAGTATTAGTTTAGCAGGAGAGAATGTTTGTGAAGTATGTTTTACCTCATTTCTGCACATGCCACATTCACCTTACCTAAATCAAAGGATAAGCTGTAACAGGTATCGACAATATGTTATTCTGTCATTGTCATTTATTTGTCCTTAACTATTATTATTATGTATCATAGAGTTATCAATAGGGCTCTGTATTTCTCTGCTCTAGCATTAGTGTATCCGCTAATTACTATATTATACACTTAAAGCATTATACCACTGCACCAGTGGTATAATGCTTTAAGTGTATAATATAGTAATGGTAGCTCTGTGGAGTTTACACTGTAGCGTAAAATTTGATTTTGGATCTTGTATATTATATTCTTTTGTTTCCGTTCTTCAGTTTCACTCCTCTTCAAGCTCTACATGAGGGTGCCGTCCAGTTAAAGCAATATTAAAGCTTGGACATTATATTTTGACTCCCATATTCATTTGAATGGAATTTGGCTTATTACTGAATTGTGCCCGAATGTGCATGTGCAAGGAGAGCAGCACACTGTAAATATAGATAGATCTCAATGCTAGGACAAGACAGTGGCATTTGGAATCAAAGGCTCAGGTTTAATGCCACTTAGTATGCAGGTAATATACCCGTACATCATCCAGATCTTCATTCATCCATCCATTATCTATACACCGCATAATCCTCTGTAGGGTCGGTGGGGGGCTGGACCCTATCCCAGCCGACTCAGAGCGAAAGCAGGGGACACCCTGGACAGGTCCAGAATCTTCAGTTATGATGAATACGGCAAGGTATCTGGCATGCACAGATCTTGTGAGGACCAACCTATTACTCGATGACCTGATGACTGTCCAGAAATATAAAGCATCTTTCCTCAATGTGATAAAAGACTTGGACCTTGCTGCTGGTGATAATTTGGACTTTTTGTGAAAATGTCTTGCGTAAAGAGTCTTTAGAATACATAGGGCATTTTAGGGCAGTTCAGTTTATAGGCAACCTGGAAGAGACTCTGAAAATGACCAGGAACATGTATGATGGTTGTCACAATGCTGCTAAGGTCATAGAGAATGCTCTTTTAAAGAAGATAGACACTTTGGGCCGGTTTCACAGACAAGGCTTAGATTAAGCCAGGATCAGTCCTTAAGTCATACTAGTTCAACTGGGATGTTTAAGTAGGTTTTGTGAACGGCTTAAATTTGGTTTAATTATGTTAGGATTTATTATTTTGTCAGTTTAGTTTCATCCAGAACAGCCTAATTCTAAGACTATTTTAAGATGTGTCTGTGTCAGTCACTTGGAGTTTAGTCTGGGACTAGGCTTAAGCCTTGTCTGTGAAACCGGCCCTTTATCCAATATCTTAAGTAAGGACTACGACAACTAGGGGATCTTTAAATGGAACTTCTAAGATAAGAATGATGACTATCTACCAGGCTTGGCTTCCCTGGCATCAGCCCCATCGTGGAGAAGGCATCATACAACCTGCAGCAGAGTTTAAGGAGGAGTGTCATGTCTCTCATTCCGCTTTTCTTTCTTTACCTGTTTCACCTGCCATCAGGCTAAAACAAGAAATGACTCCAGCTTCATGCTTGCTAGCAACAGCTCCCTCTCTTAAAGTACATAAAGTT